>JAOPHQ010002301.1:0-30000 GCA_030340625.1 Merluccius polli
TATTTACATATTATATATACATATTTTGTGTATTTACGGTAGGTACATACGGTACATATAAGATAAAGGATGTGAATCAGAATCGCTTTTTTTCAATGTATCTACAAATGACATGCCATATTTGCAGACGTGACCATGTAAAAACAAGCTATGGCGGATTCTGTCTGTTTTTATTGTTGGGGATTGACTTAATTATATGACTCACCTCAAACATCATCTAATTAGGATTTGTTTTTTGTTTTTTTGGGCCAAACTATTCGCAGTTACACTCATAAAGGGTGACGCGCGATATGTTTGACCAAAATGAGTATAACCCATCTCTATGAGTAAAGCATAAGGCGTGAATAGCGGCTGTGCGGGACTGGTCTGCTGCTGCTGCTGCTCGCAAGGAGGGCAATGACGTCATGATATGCTTATTAGCCATGTGCTTTTGTTTATGGGGGGGGTATATATATATTTTTTTTTTTGGGGGGGGGGGGGGGGCGGGTTAAAGCGATATTTCCCCTATTTTGCATATTTGGCTTAATGTCAACTTACCCATCATCAAATATATGCAAAAATCCCCCCACAACAGCTTCGTCATGACCCAAATGTTGATCGTTTAGGCTACTGTAAGTCGTCTATCCATGTTCGACCTCCCGTTCATTTGCATTGAGCAGGCTACACGAGATCCACGTTTCCAACTGCTCTTAACACTAGGCCTATATTTTCGTACAAAAATATAATAGTATTAAAACTGTGCGATATGTAGGCCCACGAGCACAGCCCTCATAAAGTGACGCTCTGAACGTGTCCCACTACAAACGTACACAGCGCCCTCTAGGGGTCTCACTTGGTGTTGCACCATACTAGTGTTGATCTTGGTACTGACAAGCATGATTAATCACCTGTGGTTAGTGGTTGCTTGAAGTAAAGACTACTTACCATGCATGATTCTCTCATATAGGCCTATTGACACATTTTATGAATAAACACATGTTTGTCGTTATTTTGAATATCATTTTATAGATCAGGCAAAGAGAATAAGTTATCACGTGAACACAGGGGGTGGACAAAGCTGTAAAAGTACAATCAGGCTTTTACAGTACAACTACTATAGTATAGTACTAGTTAGACAATTTATAAAACTCACAAAACTATACATAATTTCATAGTGCGATTGCTGTCTCTCACAGAGAGATAGGGAGGGAGAGACCTTGTCACATCGGGCATTTCTCCTGTATACATTTCCCTACAGTTGAAGAACTCAGACTGAAACAAGGATATCCCCATCAAATATTGCAAACAATTAAGACAAACAATTAGCATTGTGCTAACGATAAAAAGGCTTAACGTAGCGGTAGCCTAGCATTACTGTAGTCTTGAATATAGACATTTCTACTGTGTCAATGTTTTGTGGTGTCTTGTCTCAGCAGTGATGACGAGGGGAAACAAAGGGCAGTGGCTGCTACTTTACAACCTTTACAAACTGCATGGGATGAGCTTTCTGTCGTGAAACATTAACCACATTGCCATTGGTAATTGCAAAGCCGAATCCCTGGTTATAACCTGAACTAAATTAACAACCAACACAACCTTTTGCAATCACTGATACGAGTGTTAGATGATAGTGTAATAACAGTAAAGGAAGTACTATCGCTGATGGGAATGATTGGTTTCCATTGGTTTCCACAAATAACAAAGATGAGAGAGCGCTATGGCTTAAGTCAATACCATTAAGAAAACACATTACGACGAGCTACTGTATAGGCTCCTATAGGCTTCTCCTCTGCATTCAACACTAGATCCAGCCAGGTCTGCTTGTGGCTGTCTTTTAAAGCTTCATTTGAATCCAGTTGGCTGGATACTGTATGTGAGAGTAGCCTGGATCGTGACCCATTTTGGGTCCCTACCCATAGCTGTACACTAACGTACACTAATGATAAGCTATTTCTATAGTATTTCATTGTATTCTAGTTGTGGTTGCTGTCCGTCTGTATTCATGTGTTGTGTTGTGACTCTGCCGGCTGCCAATCTCCAATCTCCAACCAATCGCCCAATAAAGAACTTGAACTTGGGACAGCAACGCCCAACATTGTTGATGTAGACTCGCAGACAGTGTTCCCATGTATGCTGACTGTCTCCATTCACCTCACTGGGTTTTCGACTGAAGGGGGTCAAAGCCCTCAAAGAGCCCAGAAGATCCCCAATGGACCCTCCTCCAGATCACAAGAATAACGACTTTCAAGGACTATTTTTCAAATGCTTTCATGGTTTGACGACCCGAGAGGATCAACGGGTTTGCAACCACTGAACCTCATGCGTGTTTACCCCCTGTGTATTTACAGTGTACTACCCCAACATCACAGATACGGGAAAAAAAAAAAAGAGCATCTATTCAAAACCAATTATCTTCAAGACATAAGGTGCATTACAATCTCTCCAGTCCGTACAAAGTCTCTCTTATTCCGGCCATCACTCCTGTACAACACGAGCAGCGATCGAGACCTCTGTTTGATTTTGTCCCGTGTTGGCCGGTGTGGGGATGGTGGACAAAGGGTAGCTGGGGACCGTGGTGCGTTCAGTGTAAACAGGAGGCAGGTCCTCTGGTTTGAAGCCCAGCTGGTGGGACACAGAGAGGGGGGTTACACACAAGCACGCTTGCTTCATGTTGTTACACACAAGCACATGCTTCATGGTGTGAAAGGTCCTGTACAACAATAGTCATTATTTCTTCATTGTAACAAGGCCGTGATTTAAAGTAAAGGAGTCCAAATAATACGAGCTGGAATTATATTGTTATTTATGAGCAGTAGACAATACTGTAATATACTGTACTATACTGTATATAAACCTCACACTAGAAGTACAAATCCTGTGAAATTCACAGTACTTTATTATGAAATGCACAGTTAGTCACTGTACAGTGTTTACAGTATAATGCTGTATATGTAGAGACAACACACTACACAGTGTTTACAGTATGTATATTTAGAGTAAAGACCTGTGTAGTGCACAGTAAGTTACTGTACTCAGTGTTTGCAGTAAAACACTGTATATTTAGAGTGTAATGCACAGCTAGATACTGTACAGTGTTTACAGTACGTATATTTAGAGTAAAGACCTGTGTAGTGCACAGTTAGTTAGTGATGCACATGTTTTTCATCTTCTTGGCAGCAAAGTATTTGGTTTGATGCTTGGCATTTACCAAGCATCTTCAGAGAGAGAGACAATGAATGTTCATGACTTTTATAGGGAAATATCACAAAAGCACAAAGCTTTCCAAGCTTTCCCTGGTCTGCAACTACTAAGGTGTGATATAAGGGAGCAAAAGGTAAAGTGAGTGTCTGAGTTGATTAGCAGGACATAGTCAAAGCAGGAAGGGCGGAAGTTGGGGGTGGCATGTTATTTCTATACTAAAGGAGTGAGGTGGTCTATCCTGGGGGAAAAGGGCAGAGGGCCATATAGACGGCTATAGTGTTAGGTGGGGATAGTGTCAGTACAGGCAGGGAGCTCTTCACTGAGGTTCAAAGAGACTTTATATAAAGGCTTATTTAATTAACTAGATGGCAGCAAAGCTTATGTGCTTTGCTGCAAAGCTTATGTGCTTTGCTGCCAGTTACTGTACAGTGTTTACAGTCTGTTTATTTAGAGTAAAGACCTGTGTTGTTACGCACAGTTAGTTACTGTACAAGTTAAGTGTTAAGTTAATAGTATAATACAGTATATTTATAAAAACCTGAGTAATGCACAGTTAGTTACTGTACAGTGTTTACAGTATAATACTGTATATCTATAGTAAAAACCTGTATAATGCAGTGTTTACAGTATGTATGTTAGTAAAGACCTGTGTTGTTTTTCACAGTTAGTTACTGTACACAGTGTTTACAGTATAATACTGTATATTTATAGCAAAACACTGTGTAATGCACAGTGAGTTACTGTACACAGTGTTTACACTCTGTGTATTAGTGGAGACCTGTGTGGTTATGCCAGCCTCACCTCGTTGTAGGCCGGTGGCGGGCCACTGCCAATGGTGACGCTGTAGCGCGGTGGTCTGTGGAGCTCCTGGCTGTAGCGGGGTGGCATCACACTGTGGAAGTCCTCTCCCTCAGCCAGCCGGGAGTGGCCGCCCTGGACGGGGATGACAAAGACGGAGGTGGGGCGGTCCGCCTCGCGGGCACGCAGCCACTCCTCGCGCTCCAGCTGGTCGTCGCGGAAACGGTGGCATATCCTGCAGAACGCCGTGCAGAAGAGGATGGAGAAACCAAGGCCCAGGACCCCCAGAAATATCCTGGAGGGGGGGATGACGAAGATTGAAAGAGAGAGATGACATGGTTGAAGTCACCAAGAACACATTTATTTAATTTAAACAAAATTGAAATGTAAGGAAATACAACTTTTCAAAGTCCCTCCAGCATCTGGCAACTTATTAGGTTTAAAGAATGATGTGGTGCTCTAATGAGTTTGGTTATGTCAAAGCATGAACTAGCAATATAAGGTTTAAAGTAAAAGGTTTTTTTCTGCATAGCATACAGAAGCCAGATGCTTTGTTCTTATTGGGTTATATATTATGACTTTTATGACTCCACTTTGTTTGGAGTAAATTGTGTTTTGATTGAGTCTCATGGTTCTCATGTATATGTTTGACTACTGGCCATTGCTATAGATCCGAATTCATGAGAACCACGAAAATCAATCAAAACACAATTTCAGCGAAACAAAGTTGGACGAGCAGTTTTAAATTCAACAGTCTTTTCTTACTCTAGCGCAGGAATGGGTCCGCTGATGGACATGATTGGATCACAGTAGAATCACAGTAAAAAAAAAAACCTGAGTGGAACCACAGTAGAGACCTACAGGACAGAACCAAGACACATAATCATTATTATCCTGATCCCATGCAATTCACTAATAACTGAATTGACAGCTTGTAAATTCACAAATCATTATTATATATATATATATATATATATATATATATATATATATATATATATATATATATATATATATATATATATATATATATTAGGGCTGGGCGATAAGGACAAAATATTCTATCCTGATATAGGTCATTTAATATCTGCCTTTGGACTATTTCGCCATTATTTACAACCTGGCACCCATTGCCCTCCCAGCCAACGCCTTCTTTCTCATGCTTGCTTCCGCTGCCCATTCCAAGGGTTCCTCAGGGTGAGGGAGTGTCAGCGGATGTGAGTGGTTGTGTGTGTGTGTGTGTCATCTTGCAGCACAGCCTGTGTGTTGCACAATCTAATTGGGCGGTAAAATGTGTAATCTCAATGGGTTTCGCACAGTTCCCGACAGTCCACGCTAAGGGGAAAAAACTCAAAACTCCAGTGGGAAAATGGAAGCAATATGAAGGAAGATTTGAGAGAGACTGATCATTCTCAGGTGGCTATAGGGTGCAGTAGGTACCAGGGTGGACTGGGCACACAAGAAATAACAAGATAGTACAATTTTTAAAAAAGTTAAATTTTGTCCGCTACAATGTTTTCTGGACCAATGTTGTGCACTGGAGCACTGTACGATGTAAATATAAATATAGGGAAAGACGACATGCTGTTCAGGTTAAAGTCAAAGAAACTAAATTCAACATTCAAATTCACGTTTCCCCAAGAGACATTCACTGCAGCTGAGTCAGGGAACTTATCTGAGACCATTGTAACCAATGTCAATAGAATTCACTATTCACTTCACATTCACAGGAACCATTATTTGAGAGAATGTGAGCAATGTCAATGACTGCAATAGAATTAAAGCAGGTGTCCTGACAAATAGGTCAGGACACATAGGAGGACACCTTCTTATCTCCATTTAGTAGCACATTATGATCTACATTTACTTTCTGACATGCTGAGCTATACCGTGGTTTTAATGGAAGCTCAGTTTGTCAGAACACCGGTTCAAACACAATATCCACAAGCTGAACCGTCCACTGCTGTATACTGGTAACTGTAATACAGGCCACGTAGTACTACTGCAGCTCACCAAATGTTAGCTACTGTATACAGGTCATACAACAGATCATACAGGTCATACAACAGGTCATACAACAGGTAACTGTAAAAAAATATTTTTAAAAACTTTGTCTTTAATCCAGACAACCGGCACAATCTCCACCATAACATACTAGCCTACAGCTAAAAGCACAAAACAAACATATAGACATGGGATGGTATGAAGGCACAGAGCTGAATGAAGGAACAGAATTAACAGCATAACTTAAAGATGAGAAACAGAAGTAGAGTGAAGCAATCTTACCTGCTGTAGACAGCTCTGCTCAGGTGACCACTGGGACTACTAAGGTGAGTAGGTGTGTGTGTGTGTGTGTGTGTGTGTGTGTGTGTGTGTGTGCGTGTGTGTGTGTGTGTGTGAGTAGATTGTGTGTGTTTTCTTTTTAATTGTGTGTCTATGTGGGCTATGCTTGCATGTATGTGTGTGGAAGTTAACTGGCAGGAGTATTCAATCTGTACATTCTGACACGAACATGCATGTGACTTAAAGCTATAAATGTGTGAGTCTGTGTGAGTAGGTATAGGGTCTGGGGATATTACTTCATATATTTGCTCAAACATGTGTGTTATCAGTCAGCAGGGAGTGTGTGAGTGTGTGTGTGTGTGTGTGTGTGTGTGTGTGAGAGGGGAGATGTGCTAAAGGTCCATTATGTGAACTTTATGGCTGCATTAGTGGCTTTAAAGACACAGCTACTAGATACACTGCTGTCAGCCGACCCAGGATACCATGGAAACCTACACGCCTCAAAAGAAGTGCTGTATATATATATATATATATATATATGTGTGTGCAGACGCGGGGGCTAAGGACCCCCGACGCAAAGCGGAGGGACTCTGACCTGGAGTGGATTATCCCGCTTTTATACCATGGCCACTTGCCAACCGATACAATATAAGGGTGTTGATTCATATTTTGAACTACTACTTTGTGTGTGCCTGTAAATAAACGGCAAATGACCGGAGAAATATATGGGTCTGACTAATGCCTGGGCCTGACTAATGCCTAATATCAGTTAACATGAGATTCATATGGAATGCGGACGTCACCTTATTACTCCAGTAAATAGAGAGACCTACCTGGTAACGTTATCATATTACTCCATTAAATAGAGGTGATCTTAGTAACGACATGCCAACGTTACCTTATTACTCCAGTAAATAGAGACGATCTTAGTAACGACATGCCAACGTTACCTTATTACTCCAGTAAATAGAGATGATCTTAATAATGACATAGCAACGTCACCTTATTACTCCAGTAAATAGAGACGATCTTAGTAACAACATGGCAACGTTACCTTATTACTCCAGTAAATAGAGACGACCTTAGTAACGACATGGCAACGTTACCTTATTACTCCAGTAAATAGAGACGACCTTAGTAACAACCTGAGTTTTACTAATACTCCAGTAAAACTCCTGCAATTGTACAACTCAAATGTGTAGATTAAAACTTTGTGCTTTCAAAACATTAATATATGAGCTAAATTCACTCTGCTATTACGTTGTATGATCAGAATAAACTATCTTTATCTTTATAGATGTTTCCTCCGTCTTGTCTCTAACCACAGCACTAGTGACTCGTGTCTGTGTTGTGTGTGCGCTGTAAAAACAGAACAATTCATAAAACAACATACGATTATATCATACAATCTTAAAATCCAGCTTTTGTTAAGGGACACTTTATTTCACCAGGAAGTATCCCCCTTGAAGGCGTGGGACGGGGATGATGTTTTTGATAAGATCAATAAAAAATGGAACGATGGTCATATCAAACAGGTTTAAGATCAATCAACTTTGTGATTGAGGTTTAACAAATGTGCCAATTTATTTTATTACTCATTGTTCAAAAACACGCTTCCAATAATCTGCTCTGGAGAAAACCTTTAGAAACTGGATACATAATAAAGTAGCAATTACAGAGTAGACATCAGTCTTGAAAAAAGTTTGAGTTTTAAAGCGTTTTTTGTAAATTGTGGTCAGGAACTAGCCTAGAACTCTAGACACCCCCTAGCGGCAGCAAATTTATTTGGCAGCTAGGTAGGTCTAGCACGGCTCCGTCGGCTTTTTGGTGCTGGAAACACAAAGTATGTCTGACCAATCACAGCGTGAGGGGCGGAGTCGAAAGCCAGGCTACCATGACGACAGAGTTGCGACGGTTCCGTGTTAGGTAAACAATGGCTGCTGCTGCTGGCGAACGGCTGTCTTTCGACTCGGCTTTGGCCGCGACTCTTCAAGACTTGAAGTTAACATTTTATTTGAGAAAAGAACAAAGAACGGCACTGAAGTCTTTCCTCGAAAATAAATATTTATTCTGAGTTTTGATTAATTACGTAGTCAGAGCCGTCACCATGACTACGTCACCTTCTTCGTTGCTCTGATTGGTTGTAGCGCTATCCTATTGCGTGCAGAGGGAACTTGAAAGACAACCGTTTATCCCGCCCACACTGCCAATGGAGCTGAGCCAGACCCTACATCTTTCTGATGTGGGTCTGGCTTGCCAGGCTAGTCAGGAACAGCTACATTGGCATTTTTATGACCAGGGTCGAGGACCACAACAAAGATGGAGTCCACACATGATAACATGAAAAAGTCTATCAGTTTATTAGAAGACAAGAATATGAAATCTGTGATGAGTGTATTGTATGGATGAGTGGAAGGTATGCTGTGGGGATGTTGTTATGGTGTAAATAAAACATAAAACCATAGGGACCAAGTCCAAAAGAAGCAAAACCAAGAAGGCCTATACATCGACTGCAGCACGTAAGCAACACAACCAGTCATCTGCAACATCAACGCGACGCAGCAACATGGTTTCAGAGCCCTGTCGCCTTCATGTCGATCAAATCAAAGGCGCGACAGCAACGCGACGTCCCCCTAGATGTTTCTGACCACTTTTTGGTAAATTGACGAGCGGGGCTGCGAGCCTCAGTGGTAGGCTACAGCTAACCTAGCTTAGCTTTGAGTCTAATAAACACTGAAATCGTGGAATTACTCTACTTTTGAAAAGTTACACTCCAACAGTATACACAAAATAGAAGGTGTGTTCACCAGTTAAAAGAGGGGGAGACTTTTTATTTTGCAATCTATTATCCACGGATATTGTGCACATTGGTTAGCCACGTGAGACCATCCTGATCTTGCGAGTTCACATTCTGTTTCTCTCCGGAGATCGGTCGCCAGGCGCTTGTGTGTGCTTGTGGCCGAAAACAACAATGGCAGTTCCTGAAGAGGAGCTGCCATTATATCTGAACTGGAGAGTATTTTTTAATTGAAAGAAAAGCAAAGGACGCCACTGAAGGCTATTCTCAAAGGAAAATATGTTTTCATATAGTTAGATCTGATTGGTTGAAGTACTTGAACTTGGTTGGTTGATAAATCACTCTGGTACATTTGGTGTAATGACACGTTGCGTAGGTAGCGCAGATGTATAAATTAATTAATAATTTGCATTGCGTGCGCAAAAGGAATCGGACAAAGCACGCAGAAGCATGTTGAGGCATTTAAGGTACAAAACCAAAAGAAACCAGCCAACATGCCTGTGTGGGAAAAGAGAGAGAGACTGGCGGACGTGGTACACCTACGCCTTATTAAACCTGCAGGCCACAACTGCACAGGTTCACCACATCAGCTGAAAACCGTCTTGGCTCTGCCCACCACACCAGATAGACAAACACAGGATGAAAACCAGTAGACAGAGAGAGGGTCATCACATTAAGAAGTCGGCTCCGCCACAAAACTGAAACCATATTTCAAGTATCAACTAACCAGCATATTTAAAAAAGACCACTGTCCCTAGATAAAAACTTCCCCTATTGTACTGTTACACCAATACCAAGCCCTTACCCCCCTGACCCAGCTCTGCCCCTCAGCCTGCCTCTCCACCTCCGACCTCAGCACCTTGGATCCTTTGAAGAAGGTAAACTGGAGAGAACTAAGGAGCAGGAGAAAGACGAGGCTAGCAGGCAAATCCAAACCAACAACAAAAAACAAATCCATGGCATAGATGCTGCACAGGACAACGGCATCAGGGATGATTTCCCTGACATGGTGTACGGCAAGATCACGTGCCTCCATTTGGAGCCACACTGACCAGTAATCACAACAGAAGCCATGGCGGCAAAAGCGAAAGTGAGATGGATTTTTGAAATAGAGGAGTCCACCTCACGCTGCAACATGTACAGTCCATTTTCACGCCGTCTCCATGACTATGTCCATAGTTCTTTCATTTTTTTTACGATGTTCAGAAAAAACCTAGTAAAAAGCTAGCATAGCATGGCTGTTGTCCGCCATGTTTACACTAAAGTCACATTTTTGATCGCGAGATTGCGATTAAGATTTGCCAGAGTTCTGGTTTTGAGAATCAGGACTGGGTTGTTGGGGAATGGAATCAGTCAATGTGTGATGTGCTGTGTTGGCAAAATCGTTGCCTTCCACTAGGGGTGTCCCCGACTAACAATTTACATAGTCGAATCTGATTCGTCAAGTCTTGCCTATAGTCGACTGATCGTTGAATCATGTTTTTTTCTTTTTTTTTGCTCATTGATCCACATTCTCATTTGCGACATTGGCTTCAATTTTTTCCACACCAGACTAAAGAGCTGAAACACTCAATTAAACAATTTCGATTACAATTTCGAGGCCGTTCGGCGTCAAAACAGCCGCCCCTATTATTTTCTATGTATACCCCCACACCGGCGGCGGCAGGCGCACGCCGGCTCGCGTCGACGCGCCACCCCGCTACACTTCACGCCACTGTCCTATTTCACAGCGTCGCCGCGCGTCAAGTGCCGCCGAAAAGGCGCTTTTTTTCTTTCCTTTTTTTTTCTTGTGCTCCGGAGACGACTATATTCCTGTTGACGCGCCGCAGCGCGATGCTTCCTATGTGAGCTAGGGGCGGCACTTGTGTCATAGACGCGCCGCGGCGCTGCGGTGGCAGTGTGTTGTGCACTTGATATTTATACAAAAATAGGCTATATATCATGATTTATTGGGAGAAATAAACTATATGTAAAATCAGACATTCAGCACCGCCTATAGCCCGAATTGAATGATCCTGTGTTTTGCCAACGATTCGACTATGAGACTGGCAGTCGAATCAGGCTCCTTCGATCGAATCATTGAATAGTCGACTATTCGGGGTCACCCCTACCTTCCACACACTCACAAGAATCCTCTTTGAGAATCAGGTCTAGTTTATTCCGTTGAAGCTCTAATTTTGCATAACTGTTTTCTGTTTCTGCCCCTCCAATTTTAGTTGATGAATTTGAATTCTGTTGATCAAAACTCAACTCTGTGACACCAGGGGACTGAATTTTGCACCACAGGAGAACCAGCACAGAGAGACAGAGGTCATGTTCACATTATGAACCATATTTGGTGAATAAATAATTATGTGAACATACATGGCACAGTATAGGCCATTTAATTAAAATCAAAACAAAAACAAAACAAATTTGCAGGGGATAAAGTCAACAGGGCAATGACCTCAAATAGATGTTCTACCTTTAAACAAAAATGGGAACTCAGATGGCCCCTTGTGGGACACCAAAATAAATTCTTAATTAAAGCCGATCAATAAGTGTCAGACGTTTTGCGGTAGTCTAGATTAGTTTAGATAGTAGTCTGCACAGTGCGTGACAAATCTTTTGCCAGTGTTTTCGAGTTGACCTAAAGGTCCTCGTGCCGAGTATTTTGTGTTTTGGGGCCGCTACTTGTGTGTTTGTCCAACCAGTCCTGCAGCAGGGGCAGGTGTTTGTCCACCCATCGGATATTCTCCTCGATGGTCTCGTACGTCTGCTGGATGCACCTCAGCTCTGAGCCGGTCTCCTTAGTCAGGGAGCCAAAGAACTCCTGAACCTGAGGGAAAGAAGAGTGAAGAGGGAGAGAACAATTGGAGTAGGCAGAGCAGATGTTGCATACATTGGGTGGATTTTGGTTAATAAATCACCCTCTAGTGTACATTTGGTGTAATAACACCTTGTTGCGTAGGTTGCGCAGACGTATACATTGAAATCTGCCTGCAACATTGTTGCATTGCATGTGCACAAAGGGGAAGCGCTTTATATAAAGGTCCTTGTAATATGCATTAGCTTATGGGTAATAAGGCCCTTAATAAGCGTTACTTAACAGGTAATAAGACCCTTAATAAGCATTAGTTAATAGGTAATAAGGCCCTTATAAGTCATTATAATATGCTTATTAACATTATTATGTGTGTTTATTGAGTGTAACTAACTTACCTATAATGCCATTGTTAAACCTTAACTAACCTTTCTTGCTTTAGAAAGATTAATACAGCCTTTATTAATGCGTTTATTAGCAGTTAACTATGCACTTACTGTGCGTTCACACTGAAAGCGCACAAAGAGGAATCCGCCTTGTCCACTCCCAAGTGGACCCAAGTCGCTTTTGTCCCCCTTCAGAATGTTCGTTCTTGCTTTTTTTTAATTTAAAGGGCCAGCGCGCCACACGCGCTAAACACCACCATGCAACTACTGCTGTAGCACAGCCCATTTACCGACATCGTTGATCACGGAAAGTTACTTGATGGAAAGTTACTTGATAAAGTCATTAAAAACAGAATTACTCCGATTGGCTGGAGGGTGTAGGTTAAAAAGTGTTTATTTACACTAGGAAAGACGTTGACGCTATGAAGACGCTATGGCCACGTTGCTTGGCAACGCCTGCATACGGAAGATATTAAATAGTCTGCTCGACTTGTAAAAATAAAAAAACCCTCACGATTTTAACTCTAAAACACATTAAAGTATTATTAATTGATTAGATATTTCATTCTTTCGTAAGTGACCATGGTACTTTGCGGAAGCAACTGTCCTCCGCTTCGTGTCGGACGGTTCACGCCTCTGCATCGTCCATTCATTTCTGTGAATGGACACCTCGTCGGGCATTTACTCCCCAATCATATTTACGGAAATGATCATCCCAAATAAACACTGATTTTGCCAAATGTAATGTTGTCAAATCATAGAGGACTGGGTGTTCTGCTACGGCAGCAATCAGCATTTCCAGCGACACCTTGGAATGAATGTTTGGTAGGAACTAAAGTTACGCGGGTTGTTCTCTGGGACAGATCTGACTGAGGGACGACGGCAGAACGAGACATCCCCATTGGCTATCGATGGATTTTCCACCATTCCCTCCTAGACACGTTATAGCTCATTTACATAAAGTTGGAGGATTTTTAACTTTTTTTATCTTCCTAAGTCGCCTAGTCCACCCGCCTCCGCCTATTCCTCTTTTCCCTCTTTGTCCGCCTGGCTCCCAATACACAATGAATGACTTCCGAGATCATTTTCCTCTTTGTGCGCTTTCGGTGTGAACGCACAGTTATTAACCGTTAACGATGCTTTTCGCAGCCCCCCATCTGGAATGAACACATATAAATACAATATTTTAGCGGTGAATCACAAACACACTAAGTATTTTGTTTTTCGTTTTCATCACTTTCATGTAAATGGCAGCCACAGAGAACATTGTATAAAACATTTATATACATATATAAAACTCAAGGCTCAAACAGGCCTTTGAAAAACATGGAGGTAAACTGTATATTGTAAAAGATATTCTGAAAACTTTATGAAACACCAATATCATCCACCTGCAGAGACCAGGCAGTCACTTCCATGCAACAGTATTATGCTAATGAATGGCAAATAGCGCTGTACTAATCCTCCTCTTGTTCCAGGTGGAGATGAAGCAGGTGTGTGTGTGTGTGTGTTCTCACCTCCTTCAGCATGTGTACAGTGGAGTACTGGTCAGTCACTCCATTCACCATGCGGGCTATGGAGCTTGAGCCTTCTCCAAACCTTCACACGCGCGTGCGCACACGCACACACACACGCACACACGCACACACACCAAAAGTGAATTTCCTATAAACTAATTCACTTTAAAAGGTTGGTAAAGTCAAAATCTGTATTATATTATCACTCAATAACTGCTGTAGATTGACTAAATTAAAATGTTAATAAGATCAACTTCTCAAAATTTTTACATGCTAGTTAACGTTGATGGTGGCAGAGTTATATGCTAATATAATTTATGTATATTTATATCGTACCAGTTTTTGACATTTGGATATTTGAGAAGTCGTCAAAATATGTCAGTGCATTCAAGAACAGTCCGATATGAATTAAGGGAGCTCTGAAGTTTAAACGTGATGGGCCAGTCATTTTTGTAGAAGTTACAGCTAAGTTTCCACAGGGGCAGTGAACCCAAAATCGTTGTGTCATCAATCGTTTGTGTTTTAAACATGGTAATATGTCTTATATGATCTTCAACATGGTAATCTGCCATTTTGTCACCCTTACTAAAATAAGACTGTAATTTAGAGAAAACAGGTGTAAAATCCTATGTTTTTGCCAGTCACGGTCTACTCTGCTCCGAACTCAAGTTGCGTTCTTTGGTGACGTCGAAGTGCCTCGAAGGTGTCCCTTCGACGTCACGACGAAGGACACCGCTGGTGTCCGAGAAGCTTTTCGGACACTAGTACTACGCCACAGTGTGTGTGGATGTGTGAAACAAAGTCAGGGCAGCGGTTGATCGGAGCACCCTTAATAATAATAGTTAATGTTTTGTGGATCCAGCCAAATAGAACTACATTCAACATTTTAAATGTATTGGAAGGATTTCCAATTGAGATGGACCATCTCATTTCTTGATGGGGCTCTACACTTTGGAAAGGTAATGATTTTTGGTATGTGAACTGACAATCCCCACACAGAAAGACTCCAGTCGACTCCTAGTGGGGTTCGAACCCATGTCCTTCGTGCAGTGTGCAAACCATTGAGCCACCATTGCCAACATCAACACTTTCTAACACGATACTGTGAATGATACGATGTGAGAGTCAGACTGACTTCTTGATCAGGGCGTGCCAGTTAGCCCGGAGGAAGTTCCAGGCTAGCTTGTACCCATGGCGGTTCTTGCTAACACTGATGAGCACGTGGGGAAGATCCTGAGTCTTCAGAACATCCCCACGCAAACTCTCCTCCAACAGTCTGAGAGCGAGAGCAAGAAAGACAAGTAGACAGTGGGAGACAACAAATACAAATGCATGAGTGAGTGAGACAAGACAAGAGAAACAGAAAGTAAATGTAATGAAGACAATTATTTCATTGTACAAAATGCTGTTTTACTGCACATTTGACAGTCTATAAAATGGACTCACAGTTGGAGCTTGTCCTTCAGGGGGCTGATAGAGAGCGCAGTCTTTATGCGGCTCTTGACTGATGTGTCCGGCGAACGGCCGTACTTCTCATACAGGAAGTCCCACCCCTCCGGAGTCTGGGCTCCAATAGTAAACACGGCTAGGCTGACATCACTGGGGAGACTGGGGAGAGATGAACACAGAAGACCATGACATTATTTTTCCACGATGAGAAAACAAGTATGGAAGCGCCGTGGCAGCTCATGCATAAGTCATCATCTTGAAACTGCCGTAGGTAAGAATTGAGAGCAGAAAAGAATAGACGAGAGCAAGATTTTGAAAAGAACCAGAATAAATGCACCCTCCCCTCTCTGCTGACTCCTTTTCTACGTTTCTCCGACATTGAGAATAACGTATGTGCGAATGTGAGTCACAGGCAAGATGGATTCCCTAAACGAATTAGGGAAGAGATGCCATGATTGGTCAGAAATGTGCCGGGAGCGGTCTAAAAACTAAATGGTCTCATACAGAGGCAGGTGCGCAGTCGACCAGAACAGAGATTCTCACAGAGCAGTTCACTCACTAATATCTGACTAACTCAAGATAGCTCTTAGATCGTACCTACTGCAGCAGTAAGCAGGACCAAAGAGTGGGTACCAAAGGGTTCAGTACAGGAAATGGGAGACTGACCTCATGTTGCCGTCCAGGTCCTTCCAGCTGTTGAAGAGCCTGCTGGCCGTTTCCACGCAGGGCGGGTGGTTACGCACACAGGCAAACAGCAGCAGATAGCTCCTCAGTACCCTCTCAGAGACCGAACCGGCGTCCGTCCACTGCTGCTTGTTGATTATCGTCTGTAACAACTCCACAATGTAGCCCTGAGAGAAAAATATTTCAGTCAGACCACTTTCATTTTAAGTCACACATTATTAGAAGGCAGTGCAACACATTGTATTTGGCAGTATGGCTCTGTTCAGGGAAACTCCCCTCCTGTCCGTGCAGCCATGCCAACATGCAGGGAGTGCAGCGAATAAACCCCCCATAGAGAACAGAACCGGCAGCAACATGATATTCAGATAAAGTCAATATTGTTTGTACAGCCCTTAATAACCCTTGTATCAGGGCTCCGAACCGGCTCAAGGAACGAAAACGAAAAGCGGAAACTAACAATATTTTAACAGGAAATGAGAAAGTGAACAAAAACAAAATCATATTTACTAGGGGTGTGCAGCTCTCTTTTCAAACACGCTTCGATACGCATCTTGATACATGGGCTCCGATACGATACAGCAACGATACTTTTTAGTTTGAAACGATTCGGTGCGATTTGGTTTGAAAATCAACGCAAGTCGGTTCGATGTGATTCAATACACTTATATTTGTTAAATGTAGGGAGGCAGAATACCAAGGCGAACACCAAGGCGAGCATTTACCTTTGGGTACTTGCCGATACCTTGTACTGATAAGAGAACTTTGAATTATAAATGCAATTTTCAGTTACCACAATAGTAACAATGCTTTTGAATAATTAAAGAAATTAACTAAAGAGCATTAAACTTAAACTCATGGAAATTATATTTTCATAATAAACAAGTTCAGAGCTCACAATGTAATTCTGCATACAAGTATTCACCAATAATCGCCCCCACCAAAATGATACATTCCCCCAGGAACACCCCTACAAATGCGCAATGGTAGCGCCAGCCCTCACTCGCAGTGAGGAATAAGGAAGCACCGGTAACTTGCGTTCGCAAACAGAGTTTGTATTTAATTTTAACATGTCTAATTTAATGCACTGATTAATGTATCAACAAAGAAATACAAATAAAGGTAAATTAATCTGAACTTACAATGTGTCGTTATTATATGATGAGTGAGAAATGACCATAGAGAGGTAGTGCTCTGTGTTTGTTGAGAAGTGCAGCGTGGCATTGTTACAGTAATGGCACAGTACGATACAGAAAACAACCGCATGCACACCAATACGTCTGCCGGTGTTAACTTAACAGCGACACCGGCCATACAAAACCAGACATGGTACTTTGTGCTGTCCAGACTTGATGGATATGTGAGAAGGTAGGCACTGTTTTGATACATTTAGGACATGTCAAGTTGTGAACTATGCCTGATACATTGTTGAAAACGGGTCATTTCAGAGCCACTATTTTAATTGTGTTTTGACATGTCTTGAATACTGTAACAGAACGCGATGATTTGTAGATCAGTTGCTGCGTCACAGTTGACCAGTTAGTTACTAAACAGTCATGAGATGCTTTTTGGAAGGTAAATTCGATTTTGGAAGAGAAGCTAGAGTGAATCGCCAATTCGTAACATTTGAATCGATTTTCTGACTGATGCACGTTGCATCATAAACATTAAAATGGGCGACCGATGCACATCGGTGAATTGTTACATCCCTAATATTTACTGTTCCGGAACTGAATCGTTATTTCCATTTCTCTAAAAATGGTTAATAATGTCACTAATGAAATCAAGACAAATGCCAGAAGTACACCAGAAGTGCTCAGTGTGTAGTTTTGTGCACTGGCAGGGTATCTGTGTGTAGCACTAGCAGAAGATTTCACTGGACTTGAAAAAGGTCTTTCAAACAGCGGTTTAGTTTTGTTTGTTAGGCTACATTACTTGCAGAGATATATCGGATCCAGCATTCCTACTATGTTATAGCAGAACTTCTGGGGGAGATGGCACAGAGCCTGGGCTGGAAACCAGGACTGCAAGGGGTGAAGTGGCGGCTTGTTTCCCCCTTGTGAGTGGATGAAGCTTTCAGAAGGGGATGTTTGCCAACTATGCGCTTAAAAGAGCCATGCCTCCAGCAACATGAGTGGTTGAAACAAACAAATTGACGCGAAAGAAAGGGAAATGCCCCCTTTACCCTGATTTGAGATCGTCTACCATTGATGAGTTTCCGGCGAGTGTGCAGCTTGGTCCTTAGTAAATAGCAATACCAATTATCATAATATCAATGACATAAAACTGTCACTCCAATAGTATGGGCTGAACCAACGTGAAGCTTATTACAAATATACGCCATTTGGTGGATGCTTATATCCAAAGCAACAATACAAAGTATTTTTACTAATGCCTTATTTTTAAACGATTAAGGGAATTAAAAAACACATTTGGGGGACATTTTTGGTGGATCATTTAGGGTAGGCTTTGAGCCAACCTTCATCTGGTTCTCCAGTGTTTCCATGTCCCTCTTCTCCATCAGCTTGTAGAGAGGAACCAGCTCTCCCAGGCCCTGGGTGACTGGCAGGATCTCCATCTCCCGGGACAGGTAGAGAGACAGCTCCAGCGCCATGTCCAGCTCCACCTTGCCCACACTGGGACATACAGAGACACACAGACACACAGGATAATAGTAACACCGCCTTTTGAATTTATAGCATATTGTAATATTTATCGATATTGTGTCAAATTACCCATGTTTCCATATTGCCCAGCCCTACATTCCGTATATACAGGGTTGTGAATGTGACAGATAACATAATTAACGTTACAAGCCCTTAAATATAAGTAAAACGAGGCAATATAACTCAGACGAGGCAGATCAACAACAATAGTTATAAACAGGGTTCGAAATGGCGACACGCCCGCACGCCCGGGTCTAGTAACTTTCCTATCGGGTTAGTAACTCTGTGCACTTGCCAGCCCGTGTGTCTGGCAACTTCACAACCCCTTTGCACGGAGCGTCTTTTACAAGCATTGCGGCCGTCATTGCGAACCTATTTTTGCTATTGTAAACCTCTCTTGCACAGCCTCTGCTCATTTCCACCGGGGACGTGAGCGCCGCGTTACGGCTGCATCGCGGTCACCGCTGCTGACCGCTGCCACTCTAGTCAATGAAAGCATTTCCACCGGGCGCTGCGTCTCAGCAGCGTCCCAGGAGCGGCGCGCCGCAGCCGCAGCACTATCTTTACGTAGCGTTCTGTTTTTGACGTGAGCCGCTGCTGAAACGCGTCAATTTAAACCCATTTACCCTCCCGATCGAACACGGCCACAAATCGTTGTCGTTTATAACTAACTTTGTCTATAGACTACAGCACAACACATTAGGACATAACAACAATAAACACAATTAGACCCGACAAAAAAAGTAAACATTTACTATAGCCTATAGCCTACCAACTCATGGTAGAAGCACACAAATCTAGGAAAAATGACCAAATCAACATCAAATCAAGTTCTGACAGACAAAGCAACTGCAAGTCAACTTCGGAAAGGCAAAGTAACCTTTTATTTGTTTGTTCTATTTTGACATCCACAAATTCTCGCGTGGCCTCCTGATTCTCGCGTAGTCTTGTAGTTCTCGTGTGATCTCGCGAATCCAGCCGCCTCGCAGCGCTATGCGCCCGGTGGGGATTGACGCCGGGCGCCGCGCGTGTGTGCGTGAGTGTGTGAGTGAGTGAGTGAGAGAGAGTGTGTTTGTGAAAGTTACTAGCCCTGTGGTCTAGCTCCTATTTTGGCCGAATTTCACTGTTATAAATGATCAATTTATACTCCATCAGTATTGGTAATGCAATCATGGCATGTACATGTTTGTCAATAATCATTTGGAAAATGCACTTGAGTCATTTATGTTCAGTCTACTTAAGTGCACTACTGTAGTTTGCAGGGCGAGGCTAATAATCCTGTGTTTGAGTTTTATCATCATGAAGTGACAGGCTTACAGTTAATTTACGTTTATTATTTTTATGCTCAATAAAATCGTAGCTAATGTGCTGTCAAGTGTTTTCTACTACGAGCACTGAGCTGCCTATTAATGGAAAATAATTTCTCTGTCCACCTTTGAGATGGTGGGTAGTAAAAAACACTTAACAGCATTAACAACGATTTTATTGAGATTTTTTAAATTGTGAAAATATTTTCTGTTTTTTTTTAATTAATAAAAAAATATAATTTGAAGTTCCATGTACTGTCATGTTATTTTACATGACTTTTCCTGATGTTTTATTTTTTTGCCGTGGTATCGTTTCAGTATCGGTATCAAGATATTTAGGCAGGTATCGTATCAAAGTCATAATTTTGGTATCGTGACAACACTAATTTATACATGTTCTACTTTGCATTTATTCTGGTGAGTCTCATTGAGGCACCTCTTTTGCAAGAGAGACCAGATAGCATTGATTTGAGATTGATATTTTGTTGCCAACTGTTGCCATCAAATATAGCCCTTCTCGGGACGGGTGTTGGAAATTAGCATCTACTATAAACACTATGATACTTGCATTGCATAGTTGTTCTCAGTGTGTTTATGTACACACTGTATCTGTCCCCATCAAATAAACCGTAAATGAATAAAAGGGACAGCCCTAACCTGACCAGCTGGAAGACGTTGTTGATGAGGTTGCCGCGGTCGTTGCTGCCCAGGGCCTCGTGGTTGCTCTGCAGCAGGCGGATCAGGGAGCTCCAGCCCGGCTGCTGGTAGTGCACCATGTAGTAGCCACTCATGTTCACGTTGAACTTCAGCCACTCCACCTCCTCGTCCAGGTACAGCACATCTGCCGTGACAGGTGCATGTTTAAAGGCACAGTGTGTAGGATTTAGTGGTATCTAGTGGTGAGGTTGCAGATTGCAACCAACTGAATACCCCCCTTTCTAACGACGGAGATGCTATGGTGGCCTGTAAGGTACAGTTACTGTACCTTACCTACTGTAAGGTACAGTAGGTACTTCCAAAATGATGTCATTGTTTACGACAGCATCGAGTAGTCATGTGTCATGTGATGAGGTTCCTTGGCAGATTTATAAATTGTATTTAGTTATTTAGTCTAACTATAGGTAATAAATTGCACGAAAGATAGCTATTATGATTAAACATACTATACACTAATTAAAACATACTTATATTCCATTTCTGCCAAGTCTGTTCCACTAGATGCCACTAACGTCTACACACTGGACCTTTAACTCACTCAGACATGTTGTGTTGTATTACAACCTCCATTATGTCCTCACCACCATTGTAACCAATGTTGGTCCCACATTGGACCAATGTCTCGTATTACTAAATATCCACTTTTCCTTGAGATAGTTCAATAGTTATTGATGGTTATGCAACGCTGGCTACTTCAATCTGTCCTCGACTCTAGAATGCGATGCTTCCTCCTCCGTATGCAGGCTAGTTTGACATGAGGGATATACCTATAGTTGCCTTGTGAGACCATCCTGATTCCTGCAAATTCACATTTCAGTTTCTCGCTGAAGATCAGTCTGGCCTCACTTCCATTGACAACGACTTTCAAACCCAAAATGTGGACAGACCAATCAGCGCTAGGGGGACGGAGTTTAAGTTCATAACATTCAGAAACTGAAATGTGAACTTGCTAGATCAGGATGGTCTCACGAGGCGATACTTATAGAGTTGCCGCCGGCAAGAAGCTCAACACAGTATGCACCTTCGCCCACTCTTGGTCCTCAGCACCACGAGTCGGTATTATGATCTACATTAGTTTCATAACCCATCTGACATCAAATGTTACCAGATAAACGTCAGCCAGCTTATTAGTCAGACTGATCTGACTAATAGGCTGGCTGACGTGATCAGTTGTTATTGCATCATTTTCCCCCAGGCTTGATAATCAAAACAAGTACCTATTATTTGCATAGCCCTCACAGTTAGTCTCAAAGTTCTTCAAAGGCCACATTATACGACACATTCTAATCCACTGGAGTGCACCCCTCTGCTTAGTGCATTCAACTTCAACTGACTTCAGAAGACTTCAATATCAGTTTCAGTTTGGTGGCACAATACGAAATGGGTTGGGCTTTGACCTTCAACAAGAAGAAAGTTCTCACCAGTTTTGGTCTTCAGCAGAAAGCGCTGGATGGCGTTTGAGCGGCTGGTTATGTAGGTCAATGGGATCTGCCACAGGAACCTATCGACACAGCCATAATGATGATGAAGACACTGATGACCATGATGACAATTAGAATTATCTCTTATTAAAACACACCATAAAGCAGAGATAGCAAAAGACACGTTCACAATGTCCTCAATTAGCCGATCAAATTAGATTTGATTCATTTTATGTCAATCAATCGACCGTTGCAGCCCTACTCATGAATTATACCTTGCATAGAGTAGACTGAAAATACGTGAGGAGTTACTTTCTGAACGTTCTGCAACTGTTTCATAGAGATCATAGTCCAGAGCAGGGA
Organism: Merluccius polli; assembly: GCA_030340625.1. Classification (NCBI taxonomy): domain Eukaryota; kingdom Metazoa; phylum Chordata; class Actinopteri; order Gadiformes; family Merlucciidae; genus Merluccius; species Merluccius polli. The sequence continues at coordinate 22,369 of JAOPHQ010002301.1, forward strand.
GGTCCCTGGGTTAACTCCTAGCACTTTACCCTTCAGTGAGGGAGGGATCATCCGTCTTGAGGTAGCGTTCCTGACTGAGTCTGACCTCGCGACCTTTCACCTCTACCGTGACCAATGGGAAGCCCTCCTGCAGTGTCCAGGTGTCCATGATAGCCCTGATATCCAGCCCGTCATCTGTGTACCATTTCTACACACACGCACACACACGCACACACACGCACTTGAATTATTACAATTATATAGTAGAATAACATAGTTCTTCACAGTCTGTTTAGGACGTGTTTTACATTCAACATGTCACACAGTGCAAAGCCAGTCTTGCACAAAGGAACGTTTTTAACACGTTCCCACTGTCTGTATCAGCACTCAAAACACAGGTTCATTCAAACTCCCAGCCAATCAAATTCCTGCCCTTTAACGCATCCAAACATCCACACAAGACGATTTTTTATCCATCTTAAGGCGGATTTAGCAGAGGATTATGGGTATTCTTGGCATGGTGGGGCAAGCACTCTTCTTCTCTTGCTGCTGGAGTTGGCAAAGAGAGAAGAGACAACAGTACTCACAGAGCCCCCAGGTTGTAGCTTCCCCTCTAAACAGAAGTCTCTTTGCTTGACTCCCCCGACCTCGAACTCGTCTGACTGACAGACCTGTTGAGGGTGGATACAGAACTTCTTGACTCGCAACCACATTAGGACACAAAAAAAGCCACACAGGATTCTCATTTGATTGAATTTTTTTTTTTTTTTTTTTTTAAAGGTAACTGTTTTACAATGTATTACAATTATTTTTGGGGGGATTAATTACAAAGAGGCCGTAAGTAAATGGAAGAATGCAACCATGAGTAAAGGGTGGGGGGCGGACCCTACTCACATTGGTGAGGCTCTGCCAGAGGTGGCTGTTGACGGTGTTTTGGTAGCTGTAGCGGCGGAGGTAGCGAATGATTCCTGTCTTAAAGGCGTCTGGCGTCAGGAAGTCCCGCAGCATGTTCAGAATGCACGCACCCTGCAACATTTACACTAGGGCTGAACAATCAATCAAAATATTATCGAAATTGCAATGTGATAAGGGTAAAATGTGTCAATGTAAATGTAAAACACTACATCAATTAAGTACTGTAGTGCTGCAGAGATGCCCTAGCCTACACATTTTTTTCGCCAGATGTAAGAAGTCGTTTTCGTCATTTACAGCTTCTCTGGAAGTTTATGGTGAGAAATGTGATCATCTTAATACTAGTCTCGATACTCGACATTCTGGTTTCTCACATTTCTATTCCCTATCTGGGGAGACGGGGAACCAAATGGGAGATTTGGGACAGAACATGATTGGCTGTTCTTTGCACTTAAATGTTCCTTCATTCTTTTTGTTGTTCAGTGTATCGCTAAATGTTGTATGTTCTGTTGTATTAATGTTGTATGTTCTGTTGTACGTTCTTTGGTCGTATTTTACCCTGTGCTGTGCTGCCCTTTTGGCCCCGTCACCCTTGCAAAAAAGATTTTAACAGTTAAATAAGAGGGAAAAAAGAAGAGGGCAGGAGGGAACCTTGCTGTACGAGACGTCGTCAAACATCTCCCTGATCTGGGTGGGGGTTTCCACCGGGGTGGAGACTGGATGGGAGGAGCTGAGAGAGTCCACCTCCATGGCATTAAAGCACTTGTCCAGGAAGAAGTCATTCTATGAGGAAAGTGTCAAGAAGGAAGAGACATGGAAGAGAGCGGTGAAAATGTAGTTTCACGCCTGACAGTTTGACAGGTGTAGAGAACGTGTGGTAGGGCTGAACAATTAATCTAAATATTATCGAAATCGCAATATGGTCAAGTGCAATATCCAAATTGCAGGAGCTGCAATCTTTTGATGAGGGTAAAATGTGTAAAAGTAAATGTATACCACCATTATAAATGAAGTACTGTAGTGCTGCAGAGATGTAATGGCCTACACATTTTGTTCTCCAGATGTAAGAACATTTTGATGCAAAAATGATCATTCCAACTAATAGTGAATCATATCGCAATCACATTATCTGTGAAAATAACTGCAATATGATTTTTTTACCATATCGTTCAGCCCTAAGGTGTGGTGTACAAGTGTAGAGCGCTACTAGTCTCCAGAGTCTCTCACCACTTGAAGCTCGGGGTATGCAACGTCCACGGAGACGAACTCCATGAACTTGGCAAATCCCTCGTTGAGCCACAGGTCGTTCCACCACTCCATGGTGACTAGGTTCCCAAACCACTAAACACCGTCCCAACAGTAACAACTAGTTAGCCATTCCCCCCCTTGAAGATAAGCACACTCATTTTGATATCATTTTAGAGAGAGATAATATGTAACTTTCCACACTTAGTGGCTTCTCTGGCCAAAACGACAAGCAAAGGAAAAAACGAGTAGTGAAAAGTTACATAGTGGAGCTTTATAAACTTTATGAAGTTAAAGTAAAAAGATGCGTATAACCCTGGAGGAAATTAAGCAATAAAAATGATAGCTCAAGCACTCATGTAAAGATTCAGCTAAAATGCCTTGGAGGACTTTCCTCCATGTGCAAAAGTACATTGGAAATACTTTCTGGAGCCCACAAGCTTCTAGCATTGTAGCTAATGACTATGTGGATCAATGGGTTTTAGATTGCAAAGACAATCCTTTCTACATCCAATTGTGCAAACCATTACCTTGAGCAGATTCTCATGAACTGATCTACAGCTATCACAAGGTGGAATAAATGTGTGTGTCATAGGCAGAAGATGTAGCATGAAGCACCATCATGTCACAGCTCTTTGGCACATTAAAACCTGAAGCTCTTGCTAATAAAAACAACCACATCTCCTACACTAGCTTCACACACACACACACACACACACACGGCTAGAGGGGTCTAGGTCGTTTTTTCCGACTCTGCAGCAGCGCAGAGAAATCTCATGTCAAATCTCATGTCAAATCTCATCAACAGCATTTTTTTCTAAATGTAGACCGGAGCTAGCTTAAAATAGCAAATCTTGCATATTGTACCTTTAATATACTGTTTTTTTTATCCATTTTCATGCCCAATCTGATAGATCATATAAATACGTAAACCTAACTTCATCCTCAGGTTGAATCTGCTCTGTCACCAGAATATTCCCACACAAGTCAAACGCAAGATCCAAAGTGAAAAGTTACCTGGTGAGCCAGCTCATGAGCGATCACCATGGTGATGCCCAGCTTGTCGGAGGCGGAGGACTTGGGTTGGAAGAGCAGGCCAGCCTCCCTGTAGGTGGTCAGACCCCAGTTCTCCATCGCTCCCGACTGAAAGTCTGGGATGGCCACCAGGTCTGCAGGGAACCAACAACGCAACATACACGTCTTTGTTGAATACTCGAATCTGTTGGTCAATTACGGCATTCCACAGTCTGTTATTTCTGAACAGCAGACCACTGCTATGAATAACAGACCATTGCTGGCTGCCACAAATACATAAATGTATAGGAAACACTGATTTCATATCTGCCAATCCTAGCAACTATTCCACTTACATGTCCCAAGAATGGTTTTCTTTGACCTTTTACCACTAGGTTTGTATTCGTCCTGTGAATTCACTTGTAATGATGACAAAGGGTTATACACAAACAATGATAATACATTTGACTACATACCCTGCTTGGGTAGCGGGTAAGGGATGGCGAAGAAGTCATCGTAGAAGTCCAGCAGCTTGACCGCAGCGTCCAAGGCATAGGTGGTCTGGTGAATCTTCTCTGGTGAAGCGTACACGGAAATCTGATGGATGTCATATTTTTATGTGTTCACATTTCATACTTGGTATAATGGGTTAAAATAAGTGTGTGGCGCACTACAATTCATTTGGATAATGGACAGGATGAAGATGCATTGAGGAGCAAATAATATTATAATTATAATTATTTATAATTATAATATAATAATATTAAAGTGATGGACAACCATAATTTACTTCTAATTATGTTATTGACCTCTTCATCCCGAGAGGCCAACCCTCCCCCCCCCCCCCCCCCCCGAGCGACGAACGCCGTGCAACATAATGAGCCGGAAGAGGCGTACACATGAGATATCAATGAATCAGAAGGTGTGCAATCTAGTAGAAGGTGTGTGAAGTGTGAACAGTGCATGTGCATAGAGAAGAGAAGAAAATGGTTTGTGTTTGTGCTTTTCCCGGCTGCGTTCGTCGCTCGACTGGTCGTGACTGTTTTCCAAAGATGGCGCCCGCTTGTTTTCGTGAAGGCACTGGCTTTCTAAACTTTCTTTTTAATTAACTGTCTGTACACTTACAAAGTTCTCAATACTTCGTTTTACATGTAGGGACCCTCATTATGCTACCGTGGAAGTGTGGTGCGATTTTGAGCCTTGTTAGTGGTATAGAATTGCGATTTATTTTACATGAATGTCTGCCCCCACAGCTAGCGTTATAAGCTAATTAGCGGTTTTCGAGAACTTTGGTTACATTCGACTAGAATGAAAACTGATCCCAGAGAACGGTCCAACACGGTGGACATGTGTTATGATCATATGGTCTCATTTTGCGCCGGAATTGTCCTTTAACTGATAATCCAGTGTCTGGGTAGGCCTACTATTTTTAATCCTTACAGGGTGTTTACAATACTGTATAGTAGCTAAGAGAAGGTTTAACTATTACCATCCTTTGGGGGGTCAAATGTCAAAATTGAACAATGGGTTCTTGAGATACCTGTTTGTATCTCATATACTGTCTCATCACGTTTGTATTGTACTTTTTGTTTGCATTGGATTCATTGTTTTTATTGTGAGACTCCACCAAAACCTACCTCTACTAAAACCTCAATTGTTGCTCTACTTAACTTTATTGGCATCAAATCTTGACCTAGGTACTCATCAGATGTTGTGTTATGGCCCTATGGTGCTATAGGGCTGCCATCTGATAATGCACTAGGTGGTATTCACTCTAAAACATTAAATGTGAAAAAGTGAATAAAGCTAGAACACAGAATAAATGGAAAATCCATTTATTCTGTGTTCTAGCTTTATTCACTTTGACCCAGTAGCATTCCATTGATTATTTCACTTGCACAACAATCTCACAGGTGTAGGGTTTCTTTTGGTACCAAGATCACATATTATAGCCCTTGTAGTTGTGGATATAAACTCAATTCACTTTGGGTATGTTATTTTTTTAGGGTATGTTATTTTTGGTTTGATAGCCAATGGGATGTCTAATTGATTAGATAGCCAATGGGATGTCTATTCTAAGATTCTTGTTCCTCTAAAGCCTGGGTCGTGACCCGCAGGTGGGTCGCACAGGATTTTAATTGGGTCGCCAAATACCTCTGCAAAATCTTAGATTTGTTTAATCTGCAGTATATACTTTGTCCACATGGGGGTGTTGCCGTTTCTACCCATAGGCATTAAGCTGCAGCTGCCCTCTCACGTTCAGCCTACATCTCGCTGGCTCACATCCATACCAAACGATTTTCAAAAATTGTCGAGCCAATAAAAAAAAATGAGCCTGTTTTTGGTATTAAATGTGCTCGGATAATTATTATAAGATGAATCTAATATAAAAGGCTGCTATAGACTAAATTATGTTTGTTGTACTAATGATTTTTTTCATGATATGAAAAAAAGCAGTATAAAGGTTATATTTGAAATGTGTAGGCCTATATTGGTTTACTCATTAAAAGAGCCTGTTAACTAACTTAAATGCATTTATCAATAATAAGTGCAAAACATTAAGTTATTAAAGAAATGTCTCTTTGAAATGTGTGGTTCATCAATTCAGGTCTATAATACCATAGTCCTAGCATAAAGTGATGGGGACGTGGCAGTCATAAGGTTCAGGAATGTACATTTATGTGCAATTATGCTCTTCTCGCGATGCCTAACTTGAATTGGGTCATGGTGGTTTGTCATTTTCAAAAAGTTGGTCCCCAGAAGAAAAGTTTGGGAAACACTGCTCTAAAGAAATCCCCTCCTGCTCACCTTGACCCCATGTTGAGTGGTCTGGCTGACAGACAGGAAGTCGGAAACGATGAAGGCAACCAGGTATGTGCTCATCCTCACACTGGTGTCAAAGCAGTCCTTCAGCAACCCCCCAGCCAATTCTACTGTGCTTATCTTGGAGAGGAAGGGGGACATTGAGAGAAGAACAAAAAGGACGACAATATGTTGAGGAGAAGAACACAATCACAGCCACAACACAGTCAGTAAAGCATCATCATCACCTTAGCAACGCCATTATCACCACAAACACCACAGTAACACTACCATCAAAGTAACACCATGACCACAGCAATAACATCTCCACAGCAACCAAACAGTCAAAATGAACGACCCTAATGTACCTTGGGCATGTTGGATATGGCTATGTGGCGTGCCTCCCGAATGATCTGAATCGTGAAGTTGGCTTTGAAGGCAGGCTCATCAAAACATGGGAAGGCTGCCCGAGCGCTGGTTGCCTCAAACTGGGTGGAGGCCACGTACCTGGGAAATAAAGACATGTAGTGGTGGTTTTTAGTCCGGCTGCTGGCGCTAAAGTTTTATAGCCGAACTCCCTCTTTAATTCAACTTGTTTTTTAGTTTTTTTACCAAGGATCATAACATAGAATGACAGTCACCGACCTGATCTCCCCACTGTTCGCACGGTAGCTGCTCTTGTAGAAGCCATGAAAGCTGTCCGACAAGTTGGCCGCAAACTCCAGCTGAACTTCATACCGCCCCCCTTTGGTCAGGACCTGGTCCGATAGAAGAGCTAACTGCTCAGAAGCAGGGTGCTCCAAAAACCGCAGGGGTCTCGGTGGTCCCCCTGGCACCAAGAGCAGCACATTGGAGATGAGCAGCTCGCTGCTGTGGAGAATGATGGTTGTCGTGTCCTCTACAACTTCAAGTTCGATGTGGACTACGCCGGTGAAGTGGAGTGTGTTCAAATTGGGGTGAATGGTGAGGTTGTAGTGAAGGGGAACAACAGTTTGGGGGAGCCTCATTCGGTCCCAGGGGAAGTGTTGGTCGTGGGCAGCTACGTGGGGCGTCTTGGTGCCATCACGGCCCGGTAGCTGTGCCCCGAGTGAGGGTGCACAGGCCTCCAGCACCAGGAGAATGAGGAGAGGAACAGCTAACATGGTGGCAACACGGAGGCTTTACACCTGTCCTACGGATTACAGTAGGAAAACAAGAATATAGTTTATTGTAGCATAGTGTTCTGCGGTATACGGTTCCAAAAAAGTACCTCGTTACCAAACATTTTAAACGGTACTATAGCAGAATTTGGTATTTGTTTGATACTGCGTTACAAAAACGGCCTGCGGCTACTGCGACGAGCAAAATAGGCCCCCTATAAAAAAAACCTTCGCAATGACACCACCTGCTAGTTAGTTAACACTAGCAGCCAGTTAGTTAACACACCAGCAGCCAGTTAACACACTAGCAGCCAGTTAACACACTAGCAGCTAGTTAGTTAACACTAGCAGCTAGTTAGTTAACACTAGCAGCTAGTTAGTAAACACACTAGCAGCCAGTTAGTTAACACACCAGCAGCCAGTTAACACACTAGCAGCTAGTTAGTAAACACACTAGCAACCAGTTAACACACTAGCAGCTAGTTAGTTAACACACTAGCAGCCAGTTAACACACTAGCAGCTAGTTAGTTAACACTAGCA
>JAOPHQ010002301.1:32500-140000 GCA_030340625.1 Merluccius polli
TTCATATTATAGGAATGAAAAACTCTAACAACAACATGTAATCCATACTGAAACAGGGCCTGCTTCTCTCTCTCACTGTCATTTAATAGGCTGGTTACACAAATTAACTTGACATAACATGCAAGCAAGAGGTACCAAAAGTAATGTACACATGGTAACTAAAGTAAACTAAACTAAACTAAAGACACAAAGTCATGGATAGGCTAAAGTCCACTGGAAGACATCAATGATTAAACTTTATGGAGGCCCCAAGAGTTTATTCAATTGGAGGGGGGGGGGGGCACAGGACCATACCATTAGCTTGACAATCAAGTTGGGACCTGCCTGGAGAGGCTGTTGGGTCCTGCTACAGAGACAGTTAGGACCTAAAGAGGCTGTTGGTTGGAGAAGGTCCTGCTACAGAGACAGTTAGGACCTAAAGAGGCTGTTGGTTGGAGAAGGTCCTGCTACAGAGACAGCTGGGGACCAGGGAGGAGAATGCTAAAGAACTTTCTGCTCGTCGCTCTCTGCAGCGCCGTGATGCTAACCGTGGGCATCCTGCTGGGTCATTATGGCATAGACAAGAGCAGCTCGGTGCCGGGCTGGGTGCAAGATGTGTCCCGGGACCTGGACGAGAGCGTCGTTCAGGATTTCCTGGCTGAGGTGGACAACAAGCAGATCGAGGGGTTTCTCAGGTGAGCTCGGTGTGGGGAGGGTCTGGTGAAAGTAAAGGTGTGCAGGAGACCAACCCGATCCTTACTTTATTCTACAGGTTTGGAATTGTATTCATTTTTTCCAGAATTAATGAAAGAAATACATACTATGAAGGAGTCAAAATCATCTTTTGATTGGTTAACTTTACCGAGTCATAATCAGACTACAAATATTACTCAAAATAAAAAATAAAAAAAATAAAAAATCTATTTTAGTGATTATAAAAGGTGAAGTCTGTTTGCGTGCTCTGACAATAAAACCTGCACTATGTAACTTTTCTACTGCATCTATTTACTACATTAAAAAATATCTGAATTAAAAAGTTTCTCAACCAAAAAAAACGCCAATCCATGAGTCAATCCATCCTGGGAATTTTTTCTCTATAAATCATTTTATTCTGGGTCCACTTCTGACTGACTCCACCACAGAGAGCTGACCAGGGTTCCCCACATGGCGACCACGGCGGGGGATGAGGCGACCGTCCAGTACATGCTGAAGAATTGGCAGGACCCAGAGAGCGGCCTGGACCGGGCCTGGACAGAACAGTACCTGGTCTACCTCTCCTTCCCTGACCCAAAGAAGCCTAACAAGGTCACAGTAGGTCAGTCCACAACTGATCCTCAAGGTCCAATTGGAGGAAAAACCTGAGCTAACATGACCATATTATAGCTACATTATAGGCCTACTTGCTAACTGCTGCCTTTTAACGACCATTCGTGTTCCTTCCACTGATAGTTGCATAAACAGTGCTGTCCGGTCAACACTATCCTGTGATAACACCTGACATGCTAACAGCATCCTTTGCAAAAAAATACGGACCCCTGGGCTGGGCTAAAGGAAGTCATGGTGTCATCGCTGTGTTGCAGTGGTGGATTGCGTTACAGGTTACAGTTGTTATCGGCTGACGGGCAGCATGACTGTGACCGACTAGTGTATTTGTTCCAGTGGCCCCCAACATGACGGTACTGCACACGGCCAGAGAGCGAGAGAAGAGCTACGGTCCGGACCAAGAGGATCCGGCGGTGGTGCAGCCATACGCTGCTTACTCTCCTGCTGGACAACCACAGGTACGGCCCAGCATCCCTAACCTTCCCATGGTCTCCATCAGGTTCTCATCCACACTGGCAGGGATGCTGGGTATGGGAGAAATGATCACAGTGAGCATAGCGAGTTAATTCTTAAAATCATAATTGCCATGATCATGTTGCTGTGCTGAGTCAACACAGTATTGCATCGGAAAAAAACATTTTGTTTTCAATCCCTGGTGGTGAGACAATCATTTTTAATCAACAAATTGTTTTAATGCAATTCAAAGACTGAACATACCTGAGATTGAGTTATCCATGCTGGTTGCTATAGAAATGACAGATGCATGAGTCAGCATGTTGTGTTTGGCTTATTTGACAGAAATTGTGTTTTTGTCATTTAGTTCAGAGAGAATAGGCTTACCCTTGAGTTTGCTACAATCAGGATGATTGTAAAATGTTATGTGAACATAACTACCAAGGTTATGAGAAATATAAACACAGAGATAAGAACATAGCTTACTTATAACTAACTGAACCAGCATGCCATACCATTCTTCTGTGCTACTCTACAGTGTCAAACTATTCTTCTATTTAGTCATGACAAGAAATATACAATTATTAACTTTGATACATTAAGAATAATAGAAAATATATATATGTTTTTATGTTATATCTATACATACAATTTCTGCTGGTGTAATGAAGCCTTATACCATTCCACAATCAATAAGGCAATAAGATGTTCTCATCATGGCCTTAAGTGACCTCATCAAGACAGAGATAGCAGATCAATGTCCTGATACACACAGCAACATTTTATCTTTTATCCGAGGCCACATGCAATCCAAGTGTACGATGAAGTGAAGATGTGTAAGAAAAACAATGGAAGCCATGCAGATAACGGGTCATTATATTTTAGGAGCTGTAATACTTTCTGTCATAATCATAAAGTATTGGATGTATAAGACCAAAGATGTGGACCTCCAGTAGGTTATTGGATCCACCCCAGCTCTGGAATGCCAGATGGGAGGCGGTGGCAAGGACAAATGTAATCTTTCATATGTTCAAGGTTTACATGCGATACATCCTTTTTTTATAAGGTATCTTTATTTTTTATTGAACACCATTATGGTTGTTACTTTACACCATCCTTGTTTGTTGGTTTAGTTTTAATGGTTACAAGCCGTGTCTATGCTGTCACATAGCCATCTATGCACCTATTGTCTAGACTCTAGTGCATGGGTTCTCAACCTCTTTGGGGCTAAGGTACACCACGACCCCAACAAGAAATTCAAGGCACACCCCCTTTAAGTCATGGGGAATGATGATGAATGATGCATATAAACACAATATTACTAAGATATACTATGAGCAATTTTCGCAATATTTCACGCACAGCAGAATCTCATAAAAGTCACACGGATACAGCCTCATAAAAATCAGACAGGCAATTGCATTATTTTTCAAAAATACGTGTTGAAATGAAACGAGACCTTGCATTGTGTGTAATAAATAATCAATCATGAAGCAAATCATAAAACGTAATATTTTTAACAGGAACTACTGTCAACACATGTTTCACTAGCTCACTATCATTGCCGTAACCTCTGCCAGCAATATAGTGCTATTGAGTTCCAACAAATTTCACGGCAAGCCGAGCAGCGCCTCAAGGCATAATAGGTAGAAGCACTACTCATATTGCATGTGTGTGTGTGTGTGTGTGTGTGTGTGTGTGTGTGTGTGTGTGTGTGTGTGTGTGTGTGTGTGTGTTGTGTGTGTGTGTGTGTGTGTGTGTGTTTCAGGGTAAATTGGTGTATGCCAACCAGGGTAAGCCAAGTGACTACATGCGGTTGAACGAGACGCTGGACCTCAGAGGAACCATCGCTATCACCAGATATGGTGGAGCTGGGCGCGCTGCTAAAGTGAGCATTAGTTAAAAAAAAGGTTATTAACAGTCGGCTGGTGTGATTTCAGTTATCAGTTGGATCAGTGCCTTATGACTTTTTGTATTGTTTTAGTCCCATGATGGGACCTACTGCAAGTGTGTTGGAGTCAACAAGTGCGACTTTATGGCTGTTAGGTTAAGGATTAAATATACGCGTGACGTATTGACATGCATTGTCTGCTCCCATTCTCTCTTCTGGAAGTCATTAAGGGGAAGTTGCCGCGTGCAATAATACGATTCTGTTTGCACTGTCCATTAGCGTCCTGTTACAATGTAATTACACAAGTCAGTACTGTGTAATAAGTAATGTAACATGCACTTAATATGTAATAACATTATGGAACGGCATGTAACTATACTTAGGCTGTTCCGTTACATTATTACATATTCAGTACTTGGTGTTACAGGATGTTGCATTGCTTATTACATCCCTGTTACAAGGACACTAATGTAAAGTGTGTAATTCAATGACATATTGGTTCAACGATGTGTTTCTCTGCTCCCCCAGGCTATCAATGCGGCGCCTTACGGTGTGGCGGGCGTCCTCGTGTACACAGATCCGTTGGACATCAACGATGGCCTCATGTCGGACGCCAACGAGACGTACCCCCACTCCTGGTACATGCCCCCCTCCGGCGTGGAGAGAGGCTCCTTCTCAACCAAATATGGAGACCTGCTGACACCATACCTAGCTGCTAAAGGTAACACCATGCCTAGCTGCTAAAGGTAACACCATGCCTAGCTGCTAAAGGTAACACCATGCCTAGCTGCTAAAGGTAACACCATGCCTAGCTGCTAAAGGTAACACCATGCCTAGCTGCTAAAGGTAACACCATGCCTAGCTGCTAAAGGTAACACCATACCTAGCTGCTAAAGGTAACACCACCTAGCTGCTAAAGGTAACACTATACCTAGCTGCTAAAGGTAACACTATACCTAGCTGCTAAAGGTAACACCATGCCTAGCTGCTAAAGGTAACACCATACCTAGCTGCTAAAGGTAACACTATACCTAGCTGCTAAAGGTAACACTATACCTAGCTGCTAAAGGTAACACCATACCTAGCTGCTAAAGGTAACACTATACCTAGCTGCTAAAGGTAACACCATACCTAGCTGCTAAAGGTAACACTATACCTAGCTGCTAAAGGTAACACCATACCTAGCTGCTAAAGGTAACACCATACCTAGCTGCTAAAGGTAACACCATACCTAGCTGCTAAAGGTAACACCATACCTAGCTGCTAAAGGTAACACCATACCTAGCTGCTAAAGGTAACACCATGCCTAGCTGCTAAAGGTAACACCATGCCTAGCTGCTAAAGGTAACACCATACCTAGCTGCTAAAGGTAACACCATACCTAGCTGCTAAAGGTAACACCATGCCTAGCTGCTAAAGGTAACACCATACCTAGCTGCTAAAGGTAACACTATACCTAGCTGCTAAAGGTAACACCATACCTAGCTGCTAAAGGTAACACCATACCTAGCTGCTAAAGGTAACACTATACCTAGCTGCTAAAGGTAACACCATACCTAGCTGCTAAAGGTAACGCCATTAACTCACCAGATACATGTATAGGGGCCTAAAATAATAGCGTACAATTAATTGAAAAGCCAACACTTAAAGGGGAATTGTAATGCTTGGATATTTTCCAATATAAGAGAGTACTGCTTTATACACGTGTTGTGAAACAATCGTGGTCTGCACTCTGCAACATCAACTCAGTTTCCGTGAAAAATTCACATTGGACCATTGACGTAATTTTTCCAAATCGCCACAAATCCCGGACAACTTGAATGGTCCAAGCAGTACTGTACTCTCTTATATTAGACATTATCCGAGCATGACAGTTCCCCTTTAAACGGTTGGTGTTTGAATTGAGCTTGCTTGATTTAATCATTGTAGTGTTTGGACTACAATTGCTTGCTTCATGTTAACATATTGAATTTTTCCTGTGCAGTGGGTACTTACAGAATTCCAGTTGAAAATATTAGTGGGATTCCAACCATTCCAATTCAACCAATAGGATTTGAGGATGCGTATGTATTGATCAGGTAACAGTAAGCTTCCATTTCAATTGGTATAACCTAACACCCCAAGCACGATTGGCTAGATATGAATCTGCCTCTGCTGCTGATTGGTTACCACAGTCAATTGGGAGGAGAAGCCGCCCCAACCGACTGGCAGGGAGGGTTCAACTGCACCTACAACTTTGGTGGTCCGGGATTCAAACCAGAATCTGAATTCAAAGACAGGTATATTGTCCTCCACACGGCTTCCTATCGTTCACATTATTCTTATAATATAAAATAAAAATAAAAATAATTAATAAAAATAAAAACTAACAATTTGTGTGATACATAATCTACTTGAATACAAACAAATATTTTATATATATAATATTTTAAATATGTTATATTTAGACAAACTCTTAATTGTTTCCTGAACCAATTATTTAGCAGGACATAATAACTGATAACGCAAACAGACAATGATTTTTTCCCAAATGTCCTCTCAGATAACAATGTGATATCTCCATTATGGACATGCAGATGCACCATTAGTTAAGCACACGTTCCAGCTGGTATTGGGCCTCCATGACGGCTACATGCTGACTGTGTTTCAGTGACGTGAAACTGGAAGTCTTCAACTACGCCGAGCAGAGGAACTCCTCCAACGTGATGGGGATCATCCGCGGCAGCGTGGAACCAGGTGACGCAGGCACCTCACTAGCCACCAGACAGCCATCACTTTGCCACTAACCTGTGTGTATGTGTGTGTGTGGTGTGTTTACTTTTGTATCCCTTATGCACTGTACATCTATAAATGTGTGTGTGTGTGTGTGTGTGTGCATGCATGTGTGTGTGAACAGACAGGTATGTGATCTACGGGAACCACAGGGACAGCTGGGTCCATGGAGCAATAGACCCTAGCAGTGGGACGTCGGTCATGTTGGAGGTGACCCGGGTCCTGGGCCGCATGCTGAAACAGGGTAAACAGCCCCGCCAGGGCCTCACTGAATGACATTCACCGTGTTTGAATTGGTCCACTTGAGCCCTATATAGTGCACTATTTAGGGCCTCACCATTTTGTAGTGATGTCTGAAATTTGAGTGCACAAATGTGGCTCCCTATTTAGTGGACTACTTTTATACCCGTAATGCACCGTTAAGTAGTATATACGACTAATGTACACTTATTTCCACACTATATCCCATGATGCATAGCGGTTTTCATTGTCATGACATCTGGTGACATCTGACATGTGTCAGCATGTTTATGCGACCAATGCACATTACGCCAATAGATTAACGGCACATCATTAGTGCCCAAATTCGCCCTATTCCCTGCCTTACTTGTTTGAATGAGGAAAAAAGTGGACAAATTCAGACGAGAGAATGTTAAAGTATATTTATTTAGTGTTACTTTAAGAGGTTAGCTGCCCCTGCTGTGTGCTCCAGGCAGGTGGAGACCCCGTCGGTCCATTATCTTTGGAAGTTGGGGGGCCGAGGAGTTCGGCCTGATTGGTTCTGCAGAGTACACCGAGGTCAGTTTAACCACACCCACCCATCCCCATATTTTCTTTTACTTGGAATTGTGTTGAATATTTGATACAGTATTATTGGGCATACAGTAGATACCGTAGATACTGTCCAGAACTTATAGGACAATACATTTTATCATATTTGATCTTCAATATTTCACCTATGTTGCATATTTGGCTTAATATCTACTTACCCAGTGATTAACTGTTAGTAAACTATATTACTGAAATAAACAAAAGGAATCTCACACAGGTGTGGAGTGAAAGCATTATCTAATGATTACGTTTTTATTTTGAATCGCTTATTTTACCCCTGGTACAAATTGGTACGATAAGCAATACCTGTATTGATACGGTTCATCCCGAGACACGATGACCCAGATTTAAAAAATAAATCAGATCTATAGCTGTGACCTATGTACTGATACAGACAGACTTCTGTTCTCCACAGCAATACTACACCAAACTCAGTGAGCGCACTGTGGCTTACATCAATGTCGACATATCTGTATTCGGTAAATACTCTCCCTCTCTTTTGAAAAGTCAAAAATATTGTTTTGAAATCAATTGTTTATTTTCTGCCAAACATGTTTCTGTTAAATAGTTCTGAGAAATCAAGAAATCAAACTCTTTATCGCTGTGTTATTGATTTACACAAATTATTAAATCATTCAGTTCTTGAACAAATGATTAGTCTGATGTATTAGTCACACAATAAAGGACAGCAACTCTGAATGACAGGAATAGCTTCAATATCATTAGTGTAATAGTTTGTGTTAATAAAGTCATACATAACCTCTGTTTAGCCAACGCCACTCTCAGAGCGTTAGGCATGCCCTCCGTCCAGAATCTCATCTTCACAGCAGCAAAGCAGGCAAGTTCAACCAACAAGCCTCTTTAACAATATTACCATTAACACTGTCTATTGCCAAAGCAACTGTCTATTGCCAAAGCAATAGACAGTGTCTTGCCTTGACATTGCTTTAGGAATAAATAAATATAATATTTATATTATTTTAGGAATACTGGCTTATAAAGAAATCTACTGCTCCGAATGCAAGCCTCTACCAATGGCGGATGGATAATACATATATCTGTCTTTATTTGTTTAGGTTAAGGCACCAGGACTGGAATCCATGTCAGTTTATGACAACTGGATCCGGTATTTCAACAGAACCAGCCCAGCTTATGGAACCATCCCGAGGTATTGGAGTCACCATTCCGTTCTTGAACTAGTATGTCTTAATCGTCATGTTTACATGCTTTACTTCGGTTTAGTTTCAAAGGCAAATAATATATTTACTGTTTAGACGCTCAGTTTACACCTATTAGTCCTGTAGTCATTGTGAGGGTCAATTGTGTTTTGACAGAGTCAGGTACCTATCCGGAGCAGGAAGTGATTATGCTGGCTTTGTCCATTACCTTGGCATCACCTCCATGGATATCGCCTACACCTACGACCAGGTAAGACCAAAAGACAACATGGATGTCATTCAGCATATCAGATCGTCTCTATTGTGATGCACTTTTTCGTAAATGGGAAGACAGAACAAAGCAAGACTATGCGGGTTGTACTTTCCAAGAAGCATCACCTAAGGTTTCCAGTAGAGCAGGACCCATTGGGTGTGGCTTGGTGTTTTTAAGCTGTGAATTATATGACTCACTCTCACACACAAATTAATTCAAAACAAGTTTTTATTCAGAATAAATAGCTCTGTTTGTAGACTGTGATGCCAACACCTCCACCTGTCAGGGTCGGTCGATATGGACTTGAATCGCAGACCCATGCTGCACATTAAATCAAAAGCAAATCAGCCTCATAGTCAGAATCCAGGCCAAAGCCTAAATCCAGAGTCAACCAATCCATGACACGAGGTGGAACAGTAGGCAGGGCATGTAAAACCCACAACACAACAAAAACCATGCATGCTCACCACAAACACTCACACCAACAGACAGAGAAATCGCACACGAGTGGGGAAGCTCAGGAACCACCAAGCATTGCCGTTCAGCCTCAAATATTGATAACAATAAGAACAACCATTTTCATTCACATCATGCCATGAAAATGGGTTCGTCTACAGACCAAAACCAAGGCTCGGATATACCCCGCCTACCACACCGCATACGACACTTTTGACTACGCCTCTCGGTACATAGATCCTGGTGAGTGCTCACACGCCTACATTACACACAATCAAACACATCAAAAAATAACAAACTTGAATTTATTCCAAATCAATTAAATGTACATCTCTTTTATGTTATGTTACATCAAAAGAGAGCTTCTCATCTATCTGTGT
Organism: Merluccius polli; assembly: GCA_030340625.1. Lineage (NCBI taxonomy): Eukaryota > Metazoa > Chordata > Actinopteri > Gadiformes > Merlucciidae > Merluccius > Merluccius polli. Next base: position 42,017 of record JAOPHQ010002301.1, read on the forward strand.
GCATCTTCTTTTTGTCTCTCCTCCTTTTCTGACCCTTGTACTTCCTCTTCTGCCACCCATCAGGATTCACCAGTCACCAAGCGGTTGCCAGGACGGCGGGGAACGTCCTGCTACGATTGGCCGACAGCCTGCTGTTGCCGCTCAACTGCAGTGATTATGCCGAGAGCCTAGAGGGGTACCTGGCCACAGCCGTGGAGCTGTACCAGACCGCTCTGACCTCTCACAGCATCTCTATGGGTGAGTCATGTCAAAATTAGGCCGAGAGAGGGTCATGAATTGGAGCCCGGGATAACGCTATTATTCATGACAATTCATGAGGGTCGTGAATTGTAGCGTAATCCCGGTCTGCGGCAACGCAATTTCCATTCTCTTACTTCCTGTGAGCCGTGCTGTACGCCAATTAGTCAGAAGAATAAGAACATGACAAGAAGAACAACAACAAAGACGAGAAGTTTTTGGGCAAAGAATTTTGACAAAGCAATATCCTAAAAATGTATTAGAAACGGATATCCCTCCATCAGAAGTCTCCCCCTCTCTCTCGCCGTTAAACCATGTAACTGAAACAGATATCACTCACTCTCTCTCTCGCCAATAACGCACTTTTGAAGCACCTCGTTCCAGCCGCTCCGTCATGAGATGAGGACACCTGGGAACGAGGTCAGGTCAAATTAAGGTGGAACTTTATTCATCACGGATGGGAAATTCAGGTGCCACAGTAGCAAATACAGGACAGCGAAATTTGTGAAAATAATAAAACTACAAAAAATATACAGAAAATATGTCGATATACATATATTATTGACAGTAGACAAAGAATGAGGTAGTGGTCGGGAAACGAGTGAGTGAGTCAAACTATTTTCCTATTAACCGTGGGTTTTACCCATCTCAAGCCATGTTTATTAGTTGAATCTTAAAAGAGTTGACAGAATGGATACCTTCGTCTCGTTTCTTCAGAACCGTTGAAATCAGCGGTGGTTCTGTTCCGCTCAGCAGCAACACAACTCGACCAGTTCATCCACGGTTCTGACCTGGCCAACGAGACGTAAGGTTAATATAGGTCAAACTTATTCACTCCAGCACACATACGCACACAATTGGCACTGAAGCAACCTACATAGATACACATGTAAAAAAAATACAAAAAAAAAATAAAATCTCTTCTTCTTTAGTCCCCTGAAGGTTCGTCGATTCAACGATCAGCTAATGCTCCTGGACCGGGCCTTTCTGGACCCTCAAGCTTTCCCTGAGAAGTACGGCTTCAGGTGAGAACCCGGCTCAGACAGGCCTCACTTGTTCATGCCCTGAACCAAGTCCTTAAACTGTTCTAACGGTCTGCATCTTCTTTCGGGCACCTAATCACGGTGTGTTGTGATTATTAAAACCCTGATTAATCATATTTGTATTTTTCTTATAGTGAACAATATATATAGTCAGGTCTATATTTCTGACTTGGCCATACTGCTGTGTTATGTTTTCCAACATGTTGTCCAGGCATGTGATTTGGGCCTCCAGTAGCGCTGGGAAGGCTACGTTCCCTGGGTTGGCCGATGCCTTCGCCAGGGCCTCATCGTCAGGGCTGGCCAGAGACTGGGCCACAGCCCACCATCAGCTGTCCATCCTCAGCCAGGCCATCGAGGGTGCAGCACACACCCTGCTGGATGTCATTTAATAAGAGTATATATATAGTAGTAGTGTATAGTGGAACAGGCATGTCAGGCTAGTTGTGTTTGCTCGCTGCCCTCTAGGGGTAAAATAACAAACAGCTATCCACATCAATCCACACTGTAAAACTCCCATAACCTTTACGTTTAAAACCAGTGTATTAAGTGTATCCATATAAATCTGACAAAATAATGTATTTGATCAGACCATGAGATGGCCAACACCTAAATGCACTTTTGTTTGTTAACATTAAAGTCACAAATGTGGTCCAGTGAGTGTGCACTTTTAAAATTGGATGGGGGCAACAAACCTAGTACTGACAGGAGGACAAGTTGTACACACCAACACACCTGCACTTTCTCTCACAAGACACACTCACTTTATGATCCCTTTTGTGGTGCTTGGTGAAAGGAGATATGGTGCCTAGCATATTTCCTAACAATGTAGAGGTATGCCCTGAGAATGGTGTAATTTCTGCAACAATAAAACATTTTTTATTGCCAAATTAATCTCTGCCCTCTCACACCTATGTGTGCACATTCCACATGTCCCTATCGGTCCCCACACATTTCCCCAGTAAACACTGAGGTACAGAAATGATAAACAGGAAGATTATTGGGATGGCCTGTATGTTTGTATCTGCACAGAATAAGAATAACAACAGCACACATATTTTTCTCGCCAGTGGCAGAGTTTATTAATTTAAATATACATATACTTTCCCACCCTTATGTTAAATACCCCCCTCCCCTCCCTCCCCTCCCTCCCATCTTCCTCATATTACATATATCCTCTTTCCACTGCTTGGGTTTCTCTGATTCCCCCCCACCCCACACCAACAAAACCCCCCTCCCAGAGAAATTACGTCCGACTGAAAAACACACACTCTACTCTGTGCAGCATATTGCTTATTAAGACATTTGCGAAGAAGACATAAATTAAAAAATACTACATCTTTCTTTTTTTGTCTTTTCTACTCCTAAATCCAACTGTTACCAACGTACTGTGAGAAAAAATTAATGAAGGGAAAAAAAACACAGTGTCCCTCAGTCTGGCTACATTAAACTAACTTGACACCCCTGCAGTTCATGACATGGTATGGCCCGTCTGACTTGGCATACTGTTCTACGGTCCGTACCACAGTGGAGATTGCTACGCGGTGGGGGGGGGCTTGGTGGGATAGGGAGATGGAGGGGTCGACTAGGTTGTCAATACAGCTCGCTGTAGTATATCTGGTGAGAAGGACGAATGGAACGAGGCCGAACGCTGGAACAGGCCCCCAATGTGCTAGCTAGACGAACCCGTCGCCAGCCCCCTGTGTCTCAGCTGACTTCCTCTCTACTCACCAAGAACAGTAAGAGGAGTCACCTCATACTTGTCAATATTAAGATGTGTGTGTGTGTGTGTGTGTGTGTGTGTGTGTGTGTGTGTGTGTGTGTGTGTGTGTGTGTGTGTGTGTGTGTGTGTGTGTGTGTGTGTGTGTGTGTGCAGTTGGGTCGCACGTGCCAACACACAACAATAGGGAGGCCGTTTGAGGGGAGGGTCATCTTGCAGGCAGAGTGAAGGACAGTGTGATTTGGGCACTGGAGGAAATACGGTTGTCGTTGTTTTCAAAGTCACAAGGCATGCATGTTTACACTGATGTCTCCGTGGGCTCCAGGTCCCCTCAACGTCCTCAGAGACCTTAGCAGGACCACGAGTGTCCCTGCACCTGTACAGCAGCTGTAGACCCACACAGAGTCTCCTCCACTTCCACGGAGCGAGATGGCTCCGCCCCCCCGACAGAAAGTACCGGTACTCTCTGGGTTTTAAGCCGCTAGGAAGAGTCAGATGACGGGAACTTAGGGTTTGGTTGGAGATGAGAATCCCTTGGGCATGGAAGGTGGCTTCTCGCGGGTGGGGTCGACAATGTGTGCGACTGTGTTTTGCATGTGGAGGGATGTGAGGGTGTGTGCAGGTGTGAATGTGGAAAGTGTGTACTGGTCTTTTCAAGTGACTCTAGTTCTGCATCTCAAGTTGGTCAGTCCGTCGTTCCAGCAGATCAGTCCGTCCGTCTGTCTGTCTACGCCCCACCAGAGAAGGGCTGTGTTTGATGGATAGGGGTGACGGGGGGGGGGGGGGGGGGGGGGGGGGGTGACGGGGGGTGGGGAGGTTAAGGGTGAAAGGTCAAACGCGGGGAGAATATTTGGGGTTTCTTGGCACCTCGGTGAAAGATTTGAGCTCGTAAGGAATCCCTGTGTCCATCTCAATGGATTTACGGGAGAATAGCAGCCGCATGTCGTTGTGCAAGTATATCTTCCCAGATTTTGAACTCTGGAATCTAAAGAAAAAGGACACAAATCAAAATGTTTCATGATGGGACAACAATGAGCCCTAAGATCCTAACTATTCTGTTTGAATGTGAGTCTGCGTAGCCTTTGCATGTTATAAACTGGTCTTAGACAATTCTGCACAACTAGGCGTTACATATTGAAATTGTTATAGATTGGTCAAAGTGAGTCATTATTGTACTCATCTAAGAGCATTAATGTAAATGATCAGCTATCTTTACATGAAACTTCCTATACGTGACAAACCTGAGGTGTATCAGGTAGCAGAGTATCCTCTTCCTCTCCGGGACTCCACCCCCTGCTGGACCCTCTCCCTGGCCCTCAGGCCCCTCCTCCACAGGCACCAGGAAGTTGCGGTGGCGCAGGAAGGTCATGTGATTGACAGGCATGTCCTCAAAGTTGTAGGTCACCAGGAACATCTTCACCACAGTTTTGTTGGGATTAAATAAGGTCTGTGTGGACAGCCAGACAGACACATGGGCAGACAGACAGATTAACAAATGGAGTATTGTGTTAATTCTGCACAGTTAATAAAAACATGTTTCAGAGATTGATGTAACATGAGTGGGGGAGACTCTGATTTCATGTTATCTTTAAGAGGAGGAAGGCGCTTTTCTTGAACTGGCTCAGGGGCCGATCTCATAGACCAGTAATAGACATGAACGCTTTAAAAACGCTTTGGCACAGGGCTTCATGCGACCCCTCGGAAAGCCTGCAGAGTGCGGCTGGGTGCGCAATTGTGCCTTTTAAACTGGTTTTAACGGTAAAAATGGACTCAACAAGACGCAGAGATTACGATTGCTTTATTTTTGGAAGAAAGGTTGCTTACCACCGCCGAAATACATTAGAACCGGACCTCGTGGAGTGGTTTATTCCAGTTATACCACAGTTACCAACAATGATTAGATATGAGTCATCGACTAATATCAGCCGAATTAAAAAAAAGAATTCCCAGGGTGCTTTGAGCACATTTTTTTGCGTTGTAAAGGAAACATCTGGTCGATAGTTGTATTTGACCGTTGTTTCAATGTTGGATCATGTGTTGGATTTGTAGCTCACTGATGTGGAGCAGTTAAAAAGGCAGGTGTCCCGTATATTGCATAATAATGCACACCCTTGAAACCTTTACCTTGAAAGGTAAAAAAGAGGAGGAGCTACGATCAGTTCTCCATGGGGTCGAGAGCTAGTGTGACGACGACTCACCACTTGAATGGTCCCTGCTTTGGGTACGCTGTATCCTTTCTTTCCAAGGGGTTCGAGGGAAACCACACCCTGCCAAAAACACATCACACCTCATCATACAATTCCATCAGTGGATCCATGGGGTATGCAAGATTTATGTACAGGATCGCATAGGAAGTATCTAGCGGCTAGTGGTGTTTTGATTGTGAAACAAATTATATATAATTATCTATAAATTATATTTTGCAGCGTGAAAAAAGTTTACACATCACAGATATAACAGATATAACATTCATGTGAAATGAGACATCTTACACATTGAACATGGCCACTACTTCCCATGACACTCATCACAAGAATAAGAGTGCTAACCCTGGTGTCCTGGCCAAGAATAAGGGTGCTAACCCTGGTGTCCTGGCCAAGAATAAGGGTGCTAACCCTGGTGTCCTGGCCAAGAGTAGGGGTGCTGATCCCGGGGTCCTGGCCAAGAGTAGGGGTGCTGACCCCAGTGTCCTGGCCAAATTCCCAACCTGGCTTTTGTACCAACACGGCCACCTAATCATCCCCTGGTCTCTAATTTAATCATTCCTCACCTCTCCACTGTGATAGCCAGTGTGTGGCTATCACACATTATATTTTGATAATTTTAAGGGAATATCTTCTCATCGTAATTCATTTATACTATAAAACTGTGTATCACGCTAAGTCAAGCTTCATTACATGACGATGACAATACCATTCAAAGACAATAAACGATAATACTGAACTGTTGCCCAGCCCTACGACAACCCCATGTATAAATGTACATGTAGAGGGTGTAGACAGACTCACCAGGAAGGGGGAGGGGGCGCTGTGTTCAGAGATGTCGTAGTATGTAACCTGGACAGGAAGGGTTGCGTGTTGGGGGCAGTAAGAGCCACTGGCCCCGATCTCTGCCGTGAAGCCCTCGATCTGACCCGACGGGGAGAACCGACCCTTCAGCATGGACTCCTGAAGTCAACACACACACAAGATAAGATGTGATAAGTACTTAAGTGATGCTGACTGGAAACACGGGTGTCACAGCAGAAATTACAGGACAGTTGTATGTAGAAATAGTAGTATGTAGAAATAGTAGTATGTATAAGTATTCTGTTTCTTTCACATGAAGTGGCTGAACGATATGGTCAAAAAATCATATTGTGATTAGTTTTAACAGATATTGCGATTGTGATATGATTCACTATTAGTGGGAATGATAATTTTTGCATCACAATTTTAATTTTCACTGAAAAAACTATTAGAAGCATGATGTGATATTTGTGTGTTGGGGTCTGTACCAAACAAACATGTTTTCTTACATCTGGAGAAAAAAAAGTGTAGGCCAAGGTATCTCTGCAGCACTACAGTACTTCATTTATAATGGTGTTATAAATTTACATTTACACATTTGATCCTTTATTAAATTAAATTGCAGCTATCCTGTGATTCAGATATTGCACTTGGCCATATTGTGATTTCGATAATATTTTGATTAATTGTTCAGCCCTATGATGAAGCCAAAGGCAAATTTCCACCTTTGTGGAGAATAAAGTCTATTCTAAAATGTAAAATGTAAAATATGTATACAAAATAAGAGTAGAATTGTAGGTTACATTTTTCATCAGGTCCTTTACACAATGAGGAAACCCGATGCAGTCAGGCTCAGGTTTGGGGTGCTGGACGTACCTCAAAGTTTCCCAGCAGAGCTCGACTGACGGCGGAGGAGGGCCGCGCTGAACGCCCACTGTCCGCACGCCTTCCACTACGCAGCTGGCGACTGCAAAATGTCCATATGTTAATAAAATAATCACACACACACACACACACACACACACACACAGCAGATTCTACTATTCACACTCTACTTATGTTTATACTAAATACATAACTTCCATCATTTCCAAAGCTAAAGTGTGAAGAGCCAGACTCACCTTTTCAATCGCAGCCCACTCTTCAGTCGTCTCCCTGACCTCCTGCAGTCTGTTGCATTCTGAAGATAACAATGAAACCGTAAAACATCCTTTTACGCCTCGCTTTAATCCCGAAGCTGTACGGTAACATCACCTTACTACTCCATAATAACCATTAACCTGGTCATTGTTCGGCTAGTCATCAGGTGACAGGGTGTGTGCGCGTGTGTGTGTGTGTGTGTGTGCGTTGTTTTTTTTTTACTTACACAACACTGAGTGCTGGAAGTTGCCTCATGTAAACAAGCGTTCCCCATGTTTAAGCTGTCAACCGCAGCAAAGGCTACCCGCTCGTTAGCCGACCGTTTGCTAGCTGGCTTTTCCCTAGCGGCTTGCCCTAAGCTAGCGGCTAACCCTACGCTAGTCGCGGGTCCCAAGCTAGTGACCGCCGCCACTCCGGCGGCTAGCCCGGCGGCTAGCCCGGCGGCTAGCCCGGCGCTAGCGGCAAGCCCTCCGCTTACAGAAAGACTATCCCCGTCAGCCAGCCCCGCGCCGCTAGCTAACCCGTGGCTCTGGACCGAGCGCGGAGCCCTATGTCAGCTGGGGCTAGCCTCGCCGCCCCCACACTCGCTCACAAACACGGAGGACATTTTGTTTTCAATATAAACTCTCTGGGTTTCTTCACAGATGATATGAATCTACGATTCTCTCTGCTCTTCCTCTCTACGCCAGCTTGTCCTTCTCTCTCTCTGTCTCTACCTGTCGTCTTTCTCTACCCTTCGCTCCCTTACCCCCATCTCTCTCTCCTGGTGAATACCCCTGACCTCTGTGGTCACACTGATCACATCGCGGTGTGACACCTATGGAAAAGTAGCCCCTTTGTTACCATTAGTGCCCCCCCACCCCCACCCCACCCCCCACCACCACTCTCCCCCCACAACCCATTCACTGCTCTTTTAGCCTTCCACTCTCAGATATGGCCCATCCACTTCCAGAACCATTGTTAGGTAGGCAGTAGTAGAGTGTGTGTGTGTGTGTGTGTGTGTGTGTGTGTGTGTGTGTGTGTGTGTGTGTGTGTGTGTGTGTGTGTGTGTGTGTGTTGATCTGTGCGCGTGCACAGATCAATGGAAGTGGAACAATAGCCAGGCCTCTGAATGGGTTCTATTCTGGAGCTCCTCAGTTTGTTCCAGCACGGTGTGTGTGTGTGTCGGTGTGTGGTTATTAACATTACCATGACTTCATGATGTTTTGTCCGTGCATGCGTGTGTGTGTGTGTGTGTGTGTGCGCAAGTGTATGTACCTTAGCGGAGGGCAGCAGGTGGTTCCAGTAGGGGGCAGCCTTGGCGTCGGTGCTGCGGCAGGAGGTGGGGCCGAGCCCGGGGGCCAGCAGGGCCAGGCGGCTCTTCTTGGAGGTGGAGGGCCCCTCGTCCTCCGAGCAGGACTCCCCGGGGTCGCTGGGCGGCAGTAGCCGTTTCTTGGCCGGGCAGTGGGCCCCCGAAGCGGTGATGCGGAGCCCGTTGGGGCTGGGGGTCAGGTGCGGGCCGGAGGAGGAGGCAGCCTGGGTGGCGCTGCGCTCCGGTGGGGACGACTCCAGCCCGGCCTCCCACTCCGTGGCCTCGCCGGGCTCCAGGAGCTCGGTGTGGTGCGGAGGGGAGAAGGGGCCGGGGGGGCTGGTGGGACTGGCTGGGCAGGGGGTCTCGTAGCAGGCCATGTCGGAGGGCTGAGGGCCCGGCTGGCCCAGGGAGGAGCAGCCGTTTCCGCAGCTCTCCCCTCCGGGGCTGCCAGGGGAGTGGCTCGCCGTTCGCCCCCCGCCGAGGCTCTCGGCCCGGGGTGAGGGGCTCTGAGCGGGGCCCTGGTTTGACGTCAGCCCCAGAGGTTCACAGCACCCGGGGGGGGGAGATTTAGGAGAGAGAGGTGTGAACACGTCCGGGATGGGCCTGTTGTGGTTGTGCTGAGCGGGCCGGCGGGAGGGGGTGTGGCTGGGGGAGAGAGGGGGGGACCGGGGTGACAGCCCCCCCTCAGAGTCTCTGGGCTCCATCAGTGTGCAAGAATACGCGGGCCCCCCAGGACCTGGGCTGGGCCCACACAGCACCGCTCCTCCGTCCAGATCCTCCCCAGGGGAGGTGTCCTGGAGGTGGGGCCGCTTGGGGGCCAGCGGGGTCTCCTCCAGTGTCCTCTTGAGGCCCATGCGTGGGGCGGGCCTCTGGGGATCCTCGCTGGGGGGCTCTGCCGAGGCGGAGAAACCTCCCCGGTGGGAGAAGATGGAAAGCTGGTAGACCTTCTGGAGACGCAGCTCCTCCTGTCCGAAGGCCCTGGGTGCGCCCGGTCTCACGCCCGGGTCCGGGCCCTGAGCCAGGGCAGTCGGTGGTGGCAGATCCCCTTCCTGGGCGGGAAGCTGCAGTGGAGCCTCCTTAGGGGCCACTTCCACGTGGATGTGCCGCATGCTTTCTGTCTGCAAGAGTAACGACCTTGCCTGAGGTGGTCAAGTAGCTCCAATGGAGTCACTGTTGGAGAGGGAGAGGATTTCCTATAGTCCCTGCTGTGATGTCACTGTTGTGAAGTCACCATACAGTGTGTGAAGTCACCATACAGTGTCTGAACAGGAAGCTGAGTGTCGCAGCTCCAACTGGTAACAAACATGACAGGAAACGAAACACGTTTGAGAAGAGCAGCCATGACTGAACTGTATTTTAGGTCACTGTTGAAAACTGAATGAGTGAAGTAATGGTTCTTTGAGGGATAAGTAACTCAAGGACTAAAAGATTAATATTTTACACATTAGCTTATCCAATGATCCTTCAAAGAGTCATAACTGTAGACCTGTTCTGCAGTTCTCACCTCTGTGTCCGTCCTGATCCAATGCTGCCCGCCCGCCCTCTCCACATCTGCCACAACATCTGGAAGCTGTGACCAGTAGGATTTACCACACCCATCTGCATGTCTCCATGGCAACTGTGGTGGGATGCCAAGTGGACAGGACTCCCGGTGGAGGTAGCGCCACCGGTGAAAACACAGGATACGACCTGGGTAGAGAAGAGATGGATTACCTACCAGACTGTGTCTTGTAGCCAGCCGTCTGTGCCACCACCTCTACCAGACTGTGGCACAAGGCCTACTACACCACCTCTGCACTCTTCTGGGATCACGAATTAGGGCTGCGTTCCAAAACTATATACTATACCTCTTTATTGCTCTTTCACTATTTACCAATGTATCCTCACCCCTAAGTCATAGCAAGACTGTAGCATAAGTGTTACATTGTATGTTTCAGAAAGTGATGACATGGTTGTTTATCATTTATACACCAGTATTAATGTGTGATGGATAAGAAAAAAACGCCTTTCACATCACTTATATAATAGCTAAACGCAGATATTTAGCGATTTCCTTTTTAGTTTTTTGGAGGTTCACATTACATCTTAAACCAGATTACAATATTTGTACCTTAACACAGAGTCAAAGGAGTGAGAGGTTCTTGTAAGGAAACTCTTCTAAACAGGAACAGGAAGTGGCTCTACTTAGGCTCCCTCTGGGATTGGCCGAAGGCCGGGCACGCCCTCCGATGTGAGCTGGGCGTAAGGTGTGACATGGCAGTGACATTATGACTGGAGCATTCCACTCAGATTCCCTGCAACGACATGAAGACATGGAAACAGGTGAGTCCCCTAGCTGCTCCAGCAGGAACAGCAAGACTGCATTGTGAAAGAACAATCAATCTAGTCAAATCAAGTTGATGAATATATAAATATGTGAGAGAGAGAGAGAGAGAGAGAGAGAGAGAGAGAGAGAGAGAGAGAGAGAGAGAGATTTCCCAGGCCCACTTGGAACAGAACTTGGAAATGAATCAGAGGAACAGGGGGTGAGGAGTGGGGTGTCACTCGGAGCTGTTGCTATGGCAACAAGATGCCCGCTGACAACAGCTCCTTTGTGCTTCGTCACAAAGAAAGAAAGAAAGAAAGAAAGAAAGAAAGAAAGAAAGAAAGAAAGAAAGAAAGAAAGAAAAAAAAAAAGAAAAAGAAAGAAAGAAAAAAGAAAAAAAGAAAAAAGAAAGAAAAAAGAAAAAAAGAAAAAAAGAAAGAAAGAAAGACAAACAAGCAAACAAACAAACAAAGGTTATTCATGGTTTATTTATGAAGGAAGATTATTCCCTGTCATCTCGTATATTGGGCTGTGACATTTGAACCTTGACATATGGTTGTAAGGGACAGCAGTTCATTTGGGATGGATCACTGTAAGAGCTACCAGCGCCAGCTAAAATACCAGAACATCAGCCTTTCTACTAATAGCTACCCAAAGCCGCTATTAAAAGCCTGGTCACTTTTTCCCAACTGGGAGGAAGTGAGGTTTGTTGGCATTAACCAACCATTAACGTCTGCATTACATTTTTAACTGACAGATTAGCTGTCATTTACTTTTCATTTGTTGTCAACGGTGGTAGTGGAAGCCGTTCATTTCCTGAAAATAATGATGGCTCAGGGGTCAAGGGTCACACTAGAGACGACCAAGAGAGAGTGTGTGAAGGATCATTCAAAATCTATGTTTACCCAACAGGTGAGAAGAGTGAAAGAAAGAGAGAGAGAGAAAGGGGAATAGACAAACAGAGAATGAAGAGTGTGTTTACAGAACACAGGCCTTTGTTGGCAAGACAGAACACATACTAATCCACAGACATCATACTCTAATTATAAAGGCAACATCATAGACAAGAGTTAAATCCATCTGTACCCAGCCATGCCTGCATTATATTGTGCACCACCAGAGACAGAGAGAGACAGAGAGAGGGGAGAGGATAATAGGCCACACAAATAGAAATCACACACAAACACACTTCAAATATAACGTGACAAAAGAACTGTCTGTTAAACACCCCATTAGTTATTTTCTTCTCCAATTGTCTCCCATAGAGAACAGGTGGCAAACGGTCCTCTGGGTATGCACCCAAAGGGCAACCAGGCACGAAGGAGTGGGGGAAGGTGGAGAAACTCAGACTACTGAGGAGTATTTATAGACTCCACAGAAGTCTGACGATTCATTGGGAATCCCTTAGGGCTTCATTGTGGGTCCCGTCTTATTTCCCGGGTGTATTTTGAACAAGCTGTTAGGTTATGAGAGAGTTGGCATCCTTCAGGGTAGGGTGTAGGGGGGGTAGGGGTAGGGGGGTGGCCAAAGCTGCAGGCGGGTGAGCTTCCACCACCCATGCCACCCATATGATGGTTGTTCATTGAGCCTAAAAGTGGAGATGTGACACTGTATTAACAGTGAACAACACACACACTAAATAAATAAAGTGTCCTATACCATGTCTCAGACTAACTCTGTGTGTGTGTTCATGTGTGTGCGTGACCGTGTGTGTGTGTGTGTGTGTGTGTGTGTGTGTGTGTGTGTGTGTGTGTGTGTGTGTGTGTGTGTGTGTGTGTGTGTGTGTGTGTGTGTGTGTGTGACCCCAGGTCACACATGCGGAGCCAGGGCACGTCAGGACATGTGTGGGTTCGTTTGATTTCATTATCGTGACACTGAGACGACGGAGCAGCTGACTGCAGAAACACAAGCAGGATGGCTTAAAGACAACATAAAAATGAAATTATCTTACTTTGCTAAACGTTTTCTTCGTTCATATGAAGCACCAACCCCCATTTTTCATATTATTTCACATTGAAATATAACCTTAAATGTCACCTTAACCTCCTACAAAACAGAAATGTTTCTATGATTGCTTCACAAGGCAGAGCAGCAGACAAGCATAACATTCCAACCAATAGAAACAATGTAGGGCCTGACCTATGATGAAACTAAGCAGTAGGCCCTCCTAGTATCACAAATCAAGCCCTTAATTAAACACTTCAGATGTCCTATCCCGTGGCATATGGAAATGTGTCACATTACTGAAGGCAGTCGACGCATTCCATAGTATAATATAGCAGAAGTGTTATTCTAACCATGTGATATATTATATCGATTTTAGATGCTCAATTATAGTACGGTACTCTAATTGATTAATTATTCATTCCTCTACATGTTAATCATTGTAGAGGAATTCAACCAATCACGTTAATCACACACACACACACACACACACACACAATATGGTGGCACAAGCAGGAGCACCGTACACATTTTGGTGTAGGGAAGTACAACCACTGGAGCTGAATCTATGGCGTAACCCGAGACCCTTGTTTACCAGAGGGGCTGCTCTGTCAGAGGTTGGGTATTAAAACATTTGGTTATTCTTTTATTACCAAAAGCAACACGCAAAAGCAACTACATTTCCCCAAGTCACACCAAAACCTGGTTTCTTTGGAAAAAATCAAAACCACAAAGAGACTATCGTGAAAAAATACCAGAAAGCATTTCTCTGCTAACTTCCACTTCCACGCCCTAGTGTGGTTAGTAAAACACTCCCCTCCAGCCCGGCTGGACTTTCTCCACGCAACCACACGGTGTGACCTTGTGAATGGGCCTGCTGTGAAAACCTGACAGCATGTAGGATGGAACTCCTCCTACCTGACCCTTGACCTCGCGTTGTGTCCGTTATGTTACGCTAAGCTAAGCCTAGACACTGTTGATGACACTGTACACACAACCCACTTTTCATGGTGTGAACATCATCGCATCTGATACGATAATTCATTTGACTAACTAAAATATAATAATAATACATATTTAGTTGCTACTGGTAGGGGGGGGGGGCAAAGCTACTTGCTGAAACACAATGTCGCCAAGGCTGAAAGCGACACATCCACACGCAAACAGACAAAACACACACACACTCTGTATTACCTGTTAATTGGATCAGAGAAGCTAATCAATGTTTGACAGTCTGATGTGATGTGTGTGTGTGTGTGTGTGTGTGTGTGTGTGTGTACAAGGAGGTGGCATGGACTGGACACACACACACACACACACACACACACACACACACACACACACACACACACACACACACACACACACACACACACACACACACACACACACACACACACACACACACACACACACACACACAGGCTGTTAAGTCGGGGAGGGGGGGTTAAGCTAAACTGACAGTGGGGTGACATAGTTGCTGAGGAGGCTGTTTGACATACTGTCTTTCTCTGTATCTCTGCCTGTCTATCTGTCAGCCTGTTTGTCTGTCTGTCTGTCCATGATCGGTCAGTCTTTCTATCTGTCTGTCAGCCTGTTTGTCCATGATCGGTCAGTCTGTCTGTCAGCCTGTCAGTCTGTCTGTCTGTATGTCAGCCTGCCTATCTGTCTGTCCATGATCGGTCAGTCTGTTGGCCTGGCTGTCATTGGGTTAATCAGACACCATAATGTCTTCCCTCTTGGATTTGTCTGTCAGGTTAAAAAGTTATCCATCTGACCCTCTGTCCCACTGATCACCTTTATACGTTTTTTTGTCTGCCGTTTTTAATATCCGTCAGTCTGCTTAAAAGTGTGTATATGTCTGCCTTATATGCCTGCCTGTCTGTCTGTAACTACCAAACAGATACAACATGAACACACTGAAAGAGAACTTGTTGTGACACTTACCCCTACAGACAGATGGTATCTTCCCCTTTTCTCTCTCTCGCCTTGTCTTTGCTTCAGCTGGGGCTGCTCACTCGCCCTCTTTCTCTGTAGCTCTTCAGCTATGTGGCTCCGGGCTTCCTTCCTCCTGAATGGGTGGAGTTTTCACAGAGACAGACAGAGCGAGTAGGTCAGGTTGGTATGCCCACAGCAGGCTTGTGTCATGGTAGTCCCAGCGCTCTCTCTCTCTCTCTCTCTCTCTCTCTCTCTCTCTCTCTCTCTCTCTCTCTCTCTCTCTCTCTCTCTCTCTCTCTCTCTCTCTCTCTCTCTCTCTCTCTCTCTCTCTCTCTCTCTCTCTCTCTCTCTCTCGCCCCCCCCCCCCCCTCCCTTCCTTATGAATACAAACAGGCTCTTCACACACCAGTTCTCTCCCTCCCTCTTTCTTTTCTCCCCTCCTCCATGTTACTGGCCCTTCTCTCTCTGTTGCTCTTTTCCTCTGTCTCTCACCCTTTCTCTGAAGGATGTTCACGCCTCTCCGCTCATTTTGTCCCGTCTTGTGACGCGTTTTCACCTCTACCATATCTCTCTCTGTCTGTCTCTCTCTCTCGCTCTCTCTGTTATTCTCCCCTCTCAGCTGGTAGAGCGAGCTGTTCTCTGCTCACTCAGCACTGAAGGCATGGAGTGGAGCGAGAGGGGGGCGGGGAGGGGGTTGAGTTCCTGCGAGCCGATTGGCCAGAGGAAGGTGGGGTTCAGCTGTGAGTAGCTGTCATCCTGATTGGTCAGAGGGAGGAGGGGGGTTGTGAGGCACCACCCTCTTACTCCTGTTAGGCCTGTTTTACAGACCAAAGAACCGTGTGTGTGTGTGTGTGTGTGTGTGTGTGTGTGTGTGTGTGTGTGTGTGTGTCCCCTTGACAAAATGCGTTTTGTTTATAATTCTAATTTTTTGTAAATCTTCTGTGTCTGTGTGTGAACAGCAGGGAATCAGTTAGTGCCTGAGAGAGTAAATATGCAAATACACAGATAATCTGTGGTCAGGGTACAGGGTAGCTAAGTGCATGTGAAAACTTTATCAGCTGTGCTGCAGGAGCTGACTACACTTCCTGTGTGTGTGTGTGTGTGTGTGTGTGTGTGTGTGTGTGTGTGTGTGTGTGTGTGTGTGTGTGTGTGTGTGTGTGTGTGTGTGGTGGGGGGTGCGGTTATGTGTGTGTGTGTGTGGGTGAACTAATAAGGAACAGCATGTTGACTTGCCGTGCGCTATTTCAGACAGCCTGCTGAGGTGAAAGTATCAACCAACCATGTTCACACACACACACACACACACACACACACACACACACACACACACACACACACACACACACACACACACACACACACACACCTTTTCCTTATGCAGGAAATCCCGACTAAAGTTGCAGGGGGATTGCTTGAGTCTTCCGTCTTAACTAAAAATAAAAAATAAATACATTATATATACACACACACACACATTGATTATAATGCCGCTATATGCCTCCCATTTTTGATGGTCAGTATTCATACTTTAGATTGTGCTGGTCCAATTAAGGTTATCTATGCCAGAAAGAGGGAGGAATAGGTGAGAAGGGAGGCGAGAGAGTGATGACAGTTTGATAGAATTCAGAAGGAGATAAAGAGACATCGGACGCTATTTCTGTGTTTCTATTCTGAGGGGCAGAAGAACTAGAGCTTCCTGTTGGAAAATAGTTCTTGATTTGAGAGCTGTGACCATGTCCCTGTATGCCAGCTGTTTTTTATTCTCTTTCCTCTCCTGGTTTATATATTAAGATTAGATTGTTAAACACACACAGGTTCACAGATGCAAATATAAACACAGATAAGCACATTCTCTCTCACACACACTCACTCACACAGACACACACACACTTACATTTTAGAAAAATATATCTCCCCCTCTCATTTATCCCTCTTTCTTTATCCATCCCCTGATCCCTCTCTAGTTCATCTCTCTCGACCTCTGACTCCTCAATACACTATGCACTGAATCCGCTCAATAAATCACCGTGAAGAGCGCTCGCACACACACACACACACACACACACACACACACACACACACACACACACACACACTCCTCTGCATGGATCAGGGTGAAGGCCAGTGAGTTGAAGGGTTAATCCTGAGCACATCCGCACTCATCCACCCACCTCCTCCCACGTTGACACACAAACAGTGGGTAACAGCCCCCACTTACTATCGACCCATCTACTTGTGTTATTTACAGTCACAATGTGTTTTGTTTGTCCACCAGGAATCCACCAACGCGTTATCCATGACGATGGCAATATCAACGAGAGAATAATGACAAAATGGCAGTGTCTGTAGAAGGACCTCTTTGCTTTGCTCCATGGCCATTTTGACCATTTTCTAATTGAATATCAAGTGAGTGGCGTTAGAGCGGTGTCAGTGCATCTCTGCTCACAACGCTTTGTGCGTTCACTGCGTGCTCCTCGGGACTGAACGCCATTCTGGCGGTGAGCGCACACAAAAGACCTGCACACACCGGATGAGGCCTGCGAGTCCCGGACGGTCGGGGCAGCGGGCCGCCGGGACCATCCAAACGGGACGTAATGATGATGATGATGATGCGATCCCTCACTAGCACTCAATGTGTTCACTGAGTAGTCAAGAGTAGTGGTAGGGGATTTAAAAAGCAAAGAGATGGAGGAGGGCAGGAGGGAGGGGAGCGTTCTCAGACACAGAAAGACTAGATCTCCCATTCATTCATTCAATGACGGAACAATCAAGGACAAAAAAAAAAAAAGAGACAAAGAACAAGACGAGAGCAGAGCATGGCGACCTGCCTTGAAGCCCAGGATTAGGCTTAGCTGCTAGCATGATGCTAATTGGATATCGCTCATTCACTTGGGCTTCGGACTCCACATTACACATTTTTCTGTTTGTGTGGCTCAAACAATGGGCCAATGCAAGAGAATACACACAACACCCAAAACTAACCAAACAATTATATTGAATTGTAAATCACGTTTGCTGGGCTAGATAATGTGGTTTACTTTCCAGAGTTATGAAAAAGCTTTGAAGACGCATGTCATTTGGAATTTGATATTTTGAATGTTATCTAAACAGATGAAATTAAATCAATCAATACCTTTAGAGAGATATATATAGATACATGTACCTTACTCATCCCCAGGGGTTAATTTTGTTGTTACAGCAGCATACACAAAACAAAATCAATATGGTGTACACAATGTTGTATATTAAGTGTGTGGTGAAACTTCATTTCTTGAAATTGATGGTTCATGACATCACCTTCTTGATCTAGTGAGATGAAGATAAACCAAAACCACACACCGTAATGCCCTTCCAGGGTGTGGCCCCTGCATGTCTTAGTACTGTTAGTTCAAGGTGTATTGCCTCAAACCGTACTGATTTGTTTAAGCTAGCATTATCCCTGTGTGTGTGTGTGTGTGTGTGTGTGTGTGTGTGTGTGTGTGTGTGTGTGTGTGTGTGTGTGTGTGTGTGTGTGTGTGTGTGTGTGTGTGTGTGTGTGATAGGCCTTTTAAGAATCGAGACAATTAATAATAGAGGCTATACACCCAGGCCAGGAATATATCACTTATCTGATTCATGCCGGTGGCATTTTGTTTAATCCAAGTTTCAACAATCTGGTACTTATGCCTGGTTCTGACCTGCCAGAACTGCTGGCTGTATCAATGTTGCCAAAAGTGTTAAGTAATTATCAACATAACCCTGAAAAAGCAGATCTGTGAGAGATTATCCCTTAGAATCCAAGCAAGGTGGGTTACTTTAACACAAATCATGGATTTGGGCCAACATCATGATGACATAGGCGTATGTTGGCAATGGCAACGATTTTACTTTGTCTCATTCCACCATTTTGAAAACCTAGCACTCATTTTAGCACCTTGCCTATCGCTCAGTAAGTATGATGTGCATGTGTAAAACACACGCACACACACACACAGCTTGTTTTTATTATCAGGAGTGAACAGAGTACCAGGGTTATAGTAACACTCCACTACACCAGGGCTATTAAAAAAGCTTTGGAACATTCTGTAATTCAGATAAGAGTGTTATAACAACACAGACACATTAATTAGTGATTAATTAGTAATACACTTACAAATAGCCAAATAAAATCCCTCACACACACACACACACACACACACACAACTTAACTAGGAGCTGAACTAACAAATCAATATGCTTGATCAATATCCCTGTCAATGTTTACAGAGTGTAGAAGCCCCTCTGCTGTCAGGCAGCAGCTTGTAGAGCATGACTGTCAATAATGACATATTTGTCTCCTTGTGATTGGTCCCAGTGGCGATCAATCACCTGTGGAGTCAGAGAAGTGGCTGTTCCAGCTCCTGTCTGCCTACCCCCATCGCTGCCAACTCCTTAAACAGGACTAGTCTGTACACAGCCAGTACTGCAGTTATTATGCAGGTATTCACAGGCAACCACACATATTAGTACTTCTACTTATGGCCTTCCACAAAAGTACATGTCACCTGACCATTCTGTACCCAACATGAACCCTTCATTTTAATAGCCATATGCCCTTTGGTAGAAGCAAGCACATGTCCTGCACACGACAGAAACAAAAGTATATAGAGAGAGTGAGAGTGAGAGAGCATGGTGAAAAAAAGGAAGTAATGTAATGTGTTGTAATGTGTGGTTAAAACGCAGGTAGATCAGGCCTTAGGACCCTGGGCTGCTCTTATCAGTCTACACCTTGCCTTGGGTGTTGCTCTTGTGGTTACAGTGCAGTTCTGCATGACGTCACACACAGCTGAGGACAAAGACGCTTCCTTGGTGTGTGTGTGTGTGTGTGTGTGTGTGTGTGTGTGTGTGTGTGTGTGTGTTAGTGTAGGGGTGTGGGTTGTGTGTGTGGCAAGTCAGAGATAAGAACACACACACACACACACACACACACACAAAGAAAAGTGGAGTGTATAAGCATATATACATGTATAATGACATACATTGTGCATACGTGTGCGTGTGTGTCCATATAAAACTCACATCATACGGATGACATGAGTATGCATGTGTACTTTGTGTGCATGTGTGTCAGTTGCACTGCCATTGCACCACGCTCTCCAGGACAAAGGGAGCACAGGGAGTGCAGAGTTCTGCAGAATAACAATGATAATAATAATAATAAACATAATAATAAATCATGGTCTCCCAGATTAATCATCAACGAACAGCTGAAGAGAACAATAAGTAGGCCCAGTGGGCGTGCAGGTCTCTCCAATGCATAACCCAGTCAGCATTCCTCCTGCTGAGATACCGTCATAATCTCACAGATTTATAGCTCGCTCTCGTTCATGCTTCGCGATTCCGATCTGCGCGTGCGGCCTGTGTGTGTGTGTGTGTGTGTGTGTGTGTGTGTGTGTGTGTGTGTGTGTGTGTGTGTGTGTGTGTGTGTGTGTGTGTGGCGTTGAGAGGATAAAGCTTTAAAGTTTAGCCAACATTCATCGGTAGGTCAATCTATAGATCTGTCGCCTCTGCAAAATGCACACACACACACACACGCACAGAGACACACATACACACACACACGCACACACAGGCACACGCACACACACAGTGGGGCAAGGCAGACAAAGCTGGTGGAGGGAACGCCCCCTACACACTGCAAGATGTGGCCCACGACTCCTGTCATGTCGGTCAGCTGGCTCCGTTAAATTCCGATGAATCCAGAAAGACATCTTGGATTTAATTTCCACAGAGGCCAACATACGTCACGGGGGGGGAGATATAGCATGATAACATATTTACTGCACGTTTAAACACCGCCAGGTGTCATGTTATCATGATGTGAGACTATGGGGGGGGGGGGGGCTTGGGGGGGGGGGGGGTTATTAAAGAAAAGACATTGCCTGGATTAGCTGGCCAAAATAACCTACTTACCAACAAAAGAGACGTTAACGACTGTGGAAAACGTAGACTGGTGCTGGTGGTGGTGGTGGTGGTGTGTGTGTGTGTGTGGGGGGGGTCTAGAGACCTGGCAGCCGGTCCTGTCCCTCGGAGTCCGGCCTGGTACCGTTCATCCGTGTTGTTGCCGTATTGTCTGGGTTGTGCCTTGGACCCGGAATGACGAAACCTGAGGCTGAGCGAGGCTAAAGATGGCTAGCTCGGTGGTTGGGTTTTTTCTTCTTTTTTTTTTTAGACGTCCCGCTTGACGTTGGACGACGACCGAAGTAGGGAGACTTGGAGACTTCCCCGTCCTCTTCAGCCTTGCCACATATCTGCCTGTCTGTCTCTCTGTCTCTCTATGTCTCTCTCTCCTCTGGTTCCTGTGCTGACGGCCGCCGTCTTCGTTGTTTCAGCGTTTTCCTGCGCTAGCTGTCCCTTTAAAAGACGACGCTTCCGGGGTTCGGTGGACATGAATCAGGGGGGCGGGACTTCGTCCAGCTGAGCCCTCTGTCATTTAAGCGATTGGTCCTATTTTCTTCGATTGGCCAATCGCATTGTAGGGCGACGCCCCTCTTTTGAAAATATGCAAATGAGTTAAAAGAAACCCTCTGCGACTGATTGGTTGTCCGGCCAGCATGGGACACGCCCCATACACGTGCTTTTTACTCTCCTCCCGTTCCTCAGCTTGCTGGGCCGCGGACGGATAAGGCCCACTGGACCGGACCTGGATCCGAAAAATTAAAAAAAAACAACCAGGCTTAACCACCACTGTGTGAACCTAGAACCGGATCCACCGATACCCAACGACGATGAGGACCGGACATTTTCAGCAGCAACGCCCAAATCAAATCAATGAGCGCCATCGACAGGATTGTACTCATTACACGCAGACGGCATCGTTGTCATAAACCGTCAGCACGTTTCCTCATTTGGACCGGGTCCCAGAGGGATCCGCCTGCCATGTTGTCATGGAGCTAAGAATAGCTCAGCCCACACACTGGAGCCCAAATGTTGTTGTTACTGTGAGGAGAAACCGGGACCAGCTACTGGGTCGAGCTGCCCCTGGTCCCGGACGGTACCACTGGTGTGTGGTGTAGTGTAGTCTGGTGTGCACCGTCTGTATCTGTGTGTCCAGCATTTTGCGCATTTCATGGAGATGAACGACAGAAAGATAAACGAGGAGGAAGCATCGAAAGTGGATCAATGCAAGTCTAGTGATCTACTAAGAAGTAGGCCTCTACCTAATGAAAGGCCACTATTGTACCATAATTGTAATACGGATGAATCTAATATATTATTACCAAATGACCACAACACCATTTAAAATACGACACATCACGTTAAATCTTCCTGCCGGTCAGCTTTTCTTGTATTGTGGAAGTTGAGAGCACATTACTGTCCCCTGCTGGAGGACTGCACACACTGCACCGCAAGGCTCAGCAGCTGCACCGAGGTTACAGTAGTTGGGTTTAGTGGCTAACACAAACATCTAAAAAGTGCATACATCACATAATAAGTCATCACATATGAGCAATATATTCAAAATGAATACTGAAAAGACATGAATGTAATGTATCGTTTTTACTTTCAATATGGATGTAATGGATGGGTACCACCATGGTGCTGAGCTCACGCTCTTTGCCACTTACGGCAGAATCTCAAGAGGAAGGTTGTACAGCAGTTGACCACCAGAGGGAGGTAAAGGAGGGCCTAGTCCTAGATGGCTGACTTAAAGGAGCTATATGTAGGATTGCGTCCTCTCTGGCCAAAACTGTTATTGCAACCACGTTGTAAATACTGTACAGCAGTGTTTCCCAAACTTTTCTTCTGGGGACCCACTTTTTGAAAATGACAAACCACCGCGACCCAATTCACGTTAAGGCATCGCGAGAAGAGCATAATTGCACATAAATGTACGTTCCTGAACCTTATCACTGCCATTTCCCCATCACTTTATGCTAGGACTATTGTATTATAGACCTATTGAATGGATGAACCACACATTTCAAAGAGACATTTCTTTAATAACTTCATGTTTTGCACTTATTATTGATTAATGCATTTAAGTGAGTTAACAGGCTCATTATTTAATGAGTAAACCAATATTGGCCTACACATTTCAAATATAACTTTATAAATTACATCAAACAAATGCATTTAGTTTAACAGGCTCTCCTTTTTTTCATATCATTAGTACAACAAACATAATTTATTCTATAGCAGCCTTTTATATTAGATTCATCATATAATAATTATCCGAGCACATTTAATATCAAAAACAGGCTCATTTTTTTTATTGACGACAATTTTTGAAAATCGTTTGGTATGGATGTGAGCCCGCGAGATTTAGGCTGAACGTGAGAGGGCAGCAGCAGCTTAATGCCAATGGGTAGAAACGGCAACACCCCCATGTGGACAAAGTATGTACTGCAGATGAAAATAATCTTAAGATTTTGCAGAGGTATTTGGCGACCCAATTAAAATCCTGTGCGACCCACCTGTGGGTCCCGACCCAGGCTTTGGGAAACACTGCTGTACAGCGTGGTACTCCCTCCCCCTCCCCCCCCAGAGTAGCGGTTGCCAGTTTCCCCGTTCCCGGATTACTCAACACAACACTGCGTCTACTAGAAGGAGCAACCATGACAAGTGTTTTACATACTGTTCTTTGCTTTTATTTAGGTAAAGAACATAGAATTGCCTCTGTGTATGAAGTGTGCTATACAAATACACTTGCCTTGCATAGATCCCTGATAATATTGACCAACTGCATCACCGTCACCGGGGCTTCATAGTAATGTGTCCGAGGAGAGCAGCCCTCTCGGACACACACACATGCTGTTACCGCTGTTTTATTAGCATCCACACTTCCAGACCATCACCGGGGCTTCATAGTAATGTGTCCGAGGAGAGCAGCCCTCTCGGACACACACACAGGCTGTTACCGCTGTTTTATTATCATCCGCACTCCCACACCGTCACCGGGGCTTCATAGTAATGTGTCCGAATAGAGCAGCCCCCAACGGACACACACGCCAGCTCTGACCGCTGTTTTATTATCATCCACACTGCAGTCGGTGTGCAGTAAATGGCACCCTCAATGGTGTGAAATCCTTACATACAGTCATTGAGCAAACGATACTGACTTCGTGAAAACGCCCATGAGGCAACGACGCAATGATTCGCTTCAAACATGTTTTTCTAGCAAAAACTGAATAATGGCGATAAGCCAAATATAATTCTAAAGATATACTGCAATAGTTCACTCCAGTGGAAACATGGACCATTTGCATTACCCAACTAAAATATATTTGGTAGGCTAATAGTGCAATGTAAACATGTTCACGAATGCATTTAGTAACGTCAGACATTTCTGACCCGAAACATTTGTAGCTGCAGCCTTCCTTATACAGTAAATGGCTGCAGCTCAGCCTATCTGGCAACCCGGATGGCGACACAGTACTGACTTCGCGATTGGACGCTAGGCAGAAGGTGGAGCAACAGACCAAAACACAAAATGAAAACAAAACAGTTTTCCTGGCACAGAAATATTGCGTTTGAAATTAAATATTCTGGCTGGACTACTATTATGTCTGACATAAATACTTGAAATTAACATGATTCCTCAATGTCTATTGACATATTAGGGTCATTTTATGATTACTTTGAGTACATTTCTTACATATAGCTCCTTTAACATGACGTCACCAGCAAACTCTAGATAGATAGATAGATAGATAGACGGACGGACGGACGGACGGACGGACGGACGGACGGACGGACGGACGGACGGACGGACGGACGGACGGACGGACGGACGGACGGACAGACAGACAGACAGACAGACAGACAGACAGACAGACAGACAGACAGACAGACAGACAGATAGATAGATAGATAGATAGATAGACAGACAGACAGACAGATAGATAGATAGATAGATAGATAGAGGGAGAGAGGGAATGTGTGTGTGTTTGTGTGTTCCTGAAAAAGGCATAATTGTGGAATAAGCGGATTTAGACGACCCAATTCCTCCGTTTGACTTGGACCACTTCCCCCTGGGCTCCACATATGTTTGATTTTGTCAAGACTTCATCATCACGTTCCAGGGGTACAAAAAACAGAATCTGCAAGAAGAATAACAAACGTCTTTGTTGCTTGTTGCCTGACAGAACATTATAGAAAACAATTAGCATTGCATGGTGAAACAATTAGAGAAAGACAAGTCCACGAAGGCCTAATCTTTCAGATGTAATTTATTATATTTTAAAACCAAAAGATTAATGAACATGTGGCATGTGCGCATGTTTCCCTATCTACATTTCTATCTTTGTTTTTTTGTGTCTTTTTCTTCATCAGTTAAAAGTGCTGTAGCTAAGATTTAAGGGGTATTATTTTAGTGTAATCTGTTAGAAATGGTATCGCCATCCGTCAGCTGTCAGTGAAATGTGCTGAGAATATCTGCTTCGAGTTGACTGTGCCTGAACTCTGTACCACTCCAGATTATAGGCCCAATCCCAATGTCCCCATAAGGCCTGAACTCTGTACCACTCCAGATTATAGGCCCAATCCCAATGTCCCCATAAGGCCTGAACTCTGTACCACTCCAGATTATAGGCCCAATCCCAATGTCCCCCTAAGGCCTAAACTCTGAACCTTCAGACTTCATTGAGTGCGAGATGCTGCAAGGTCTCTGAATTGTAGGAATGGGACAGCACTTTGCAACATATCACGTTACCTTGACAACATCAAAACATTACGAAAGATTATTACACAGCTTTGTTGAATACTTGATTCTTATTGGTCAATTACAGCATTCAACAATATTTCTGAATAGCGGACCGCCGCTATGAATAACAGACCATTGGACGCTACTTCCAACCATAGAATTGAACGCACAATGTCTTTTAGCGGAAGCAATACAATAATTTTTAAATCAATAAAATCATTTTTTGTTGTTATATTTTGCATCAAATTGTTGATTTCATTAGTAAGTAGGTGTGTAATAAGCAGCATAATGTACAGCGCGTTAGGGTAACTGCATCACCCTGTCCGGGTTTATTTCAAAATAATGACCGGCTCACTGGACATCATCCCTCAATTGTGGGTTTGGGACTTTTTATTTGACTTTCTTCACGGCTAATGCACTTAAGGCACCGACTGCTTGATTTGAATGCCTTTAAACTGTTTGTTTTACAGATTGGACAACAGGTAAGCAAAAATTCAAAGAAATGGTTGATGAATAAACTAGGTGTGTAATATAATTATCTTGAATTCCTCTGATTTCAGGTGTTTTTTATGTACCATCTTAAATCCTTGTTCATGTAGTTGCTTCCATTTGTCCTTTTTTATTTGTTTACCATTTTTTTTATACTTCCTGCCTTCCTCATGCACTTGACGATTTGACAGTGGGATAGTCTCGTAGCCAGCCCTAGCTCCACACTTGGTTTTAGTCTCATAGCCAGCCTTAGCCACACTTGGTTTTAGTCTCATAGCCAGCCTTAGCCACACTTGGTTTTAGTCTCATAGCTAGCCCTCGCTCCACACTTGGTTTTAGTCTCATAGCCAGCCTTAGCCACACTTGGTTTTAGTCTCATAGCCAGCCTCAGCCACACTTGGTTTTAGTCTCATAACCAGCCCTAGCTCCACACTTGGTTTTAGTCTCATAGCCAGCCCTCGCTCCACATTTGGTTTTAGTCTCATAGCCAGCCCTCGCTCCACACTTGGTTTGAGTCTCATAGCCAGCCCTCGCTCCACACTTGGTTTTAGTCTCATAGCCAGCCCTCGCTCCACACTTGGTTTTAGTCTCATAGCCAGCCCTAGCTCCAAACATGGTTTTAGTCTCATAGCCAGCCCTCGCTCCACATTTGGTTTTAGTCTCATAACCAGCCCTCGCTCCACACTTGGTTTTAGTCTCATAGCCAGTCTTAGCCACACTTGGTTTTAGTCTCATAGCCAGCCCTAGCTCCAAACTTGGTTTTAGTCTCATAGCCAGCCCTAGCTCCAAACTTGGTTTTAGTCTCATAGCCAGCCCTCGCTCCACATTTGGTTTTAGCCTCATAGCCAGCCCTCGCTCCACATTTGGTTTTAGCCTCATAGCCAGCCCTAGCTCCACACTTGGTTTTATGAGGCTCACTTCAAAAGGTGAAAATATTGATGCCACTGGGTGGCGCTCTAATGGCAGGGTAAGTCACTGTAATAAGACCGTAATAGTTATGAATATGAAAATCACAGGACAGTGTAGACTAGTGCCCGGAGCTCACGTACCAGAAATCGTGTTTGTAGCGCCCCCTACAGGCTTTCACAAATGCAGCCCCGGCACCACGTTTCACGGATATGTATGAAACTCGGGTGACACGTGTAACAGTCCAAGACCTACAAAAAAGCCTCATGGACCCATACCCCAAAACCCACCGGAAGTCATAACTTTTCTTCTTCATTTTTGTCATTTGAAGAATTTCGCCTCCTATTTGAACAAACTCCTCCCATGGGATTTGTCGCGATGTTCAGAAGATGGAACTTGAGAAAAGTTGTGCTATTTGCGACTCTACGTCAAAGGGCATGGCCGTGCCGTGCCGTCAAAGTTGGCCATTTTTAATTCAGTGGTATTTTTTTCCCCTTGTTTGGGAACCAACTCCTCCCAGGGATTTTGTCAGTTCTGCTTCAAAATTGGTCAGTATAGTCAGAAGATGGTGCTGAAGAAACGTTGTGTTATTTGCGACTGTACGTCGAAGGGCGTCTCCGTGGCGTGTTGTCAAAGTGGCCATTTTTAATCGAGTGTCAAACTGTGATGCAATTTGTGACATTTCTTAACCCAACAATGTTAGTTAAACTTTTTACCATAGTAATTTAGTTAAATGTGATCTTGCATGCAAATGTCAAAACTATCAGCAGGACACCACAGGGAATCGAACCCCATCCCAGTAAACCAGGAGTACCATTACTAGCGTCTTTTTTTGCTTTTTTTTTGACAACACATGAAAGGTAAAGCAACATTTTTAGAGTCATAGACCATTATGTGTTGTAATATTATCTGTGTCTTGTGTCTGTTTGTCTTGTTCTTTGTTTGTGCTGCTATTCTGAAAAAATCTCAATGGACCTTTCCTGGTTAAATAAAGGTTTACAAAAATAAAAAAACAATTAAATTAAAATTAAAAATAAGAATAAAAATAAAAAACATGCATATTATTAAAAAAAAATACATAAATTAAAAAATTAAAAAACATGCATATTAAAATAAATGTTAGCATGATAGACAGGAGATATTGAAGTTGTCCTTATTCATGTTCCAAACTCCTAGATGTAAATGAACATAGAATCCCTTCATGGTCACCGAAATGTCGGAAAGACAGACTGTACATCATAATGTGTTGTTTTCACATACACATGATCAATTAAAGTGCCTTTTTCTGTTGTTACTTGTTTGACAATTTGGATAAACCCTTTGTCAGTCATTCATTGTTCCAGTTTCAAATGAGGAAACTGCAGGCCGCCACAAAGACAGCCCCGACCCGGGCAGACATGAGGCCCCACACCTAAGGTGCAGAGCTCTCCAGCCACCCAGGCCAGAGCAGTCCACAGGACAGCACCCCCGTCAGTAGGCCAAAAGCAGCTCCCAGTGTGGTAGGCCCCCATGAGGAAACACTGGAGCTAAAAACTAAGAGAGACTAAAACAGTAAAGATAAGATAAAAATTGTATAAAATGAACAAAATAGATAAAATCTAGCTAAAACATGTAGTTAAAATATATAACTAAGACATGTAGCTAAAACACATAACTAAAACATGTAGTTAAAATATATAACTAAGACATGTAGCTAAAACACATAACTAAAACATGTAGTTAAAATATAACATAAACATGTAGTAAAAGCATTTAACTAAAACATGTAGTAAAAACAAAACTAAAACATGTAGTAAAAACAAAACTAAAACATGTTAAAATATATACCTAAAACATAACTAAAACATGTAGTTAAGACATAACTAAAATAGTATAGAATAAAAATTGATTATAAGAAGTTAGATAAAAAAGAATAAAGGAAATCAATAAAATCAAATAAAAGTCTTCAGCCTCTTTTTAAAAACATCAACAGTCTCTCGGACAATAGTTTTTAGTTCAACAACCTGAAACTGAGTTCACAAGCCAACACTAACATCATCTAAATACAATGGTTTCCCTTTCACTGGAGGCAACTGATAAAAATCTCCAACTCCAACCTTACCAATGCCAAATGAACTGTGAATAGTACCTGTAAATTGTGTGCAGCTATCCCCGTAGGAGCAGTTAGCAAAGCAAAATGTTGTCCGGATTGCGACACCCTCTTGACAACACACAAAATAGATAAAATCTAGCTAAAACATGTAGTTAAAATATATAACTAAAACACCTAGCTAAAACACATAACTAAAACATGTAGTTAAAATATATAACAAACATGTAGTAAAAGCATTTAACTAAAACATGTAGTAAAAACAAAACTAAAAACATGTAGTTAAAATATATACCTAAAACATGTAGTTAAGACATAACTAAAATAGTATAGAATAAAGCTGTGTGTCATTAAGAGATCTAATTAAGGCCAAGCCATTACTTCTGCACAGTCTTTTCTCTAAATGAGAAACTTGTCTATTTACTAACCGCGAAATCCGGAATACCTTCTACTGGCTCATCTGAAGGTTGTTCATTCTCGTTACGTTCTTCCAAACACTGTAGACGCTCCTGTTCTTGCTCTGGGCAGAGCTCACACCAGGCGTCTTCCAGAACGGCATCAGGGTCCACCGAATTCTGGATATTATCCAATTCATCAGCATTCATTTCAAATCTGCTGCGATTTGTATCGACAATTGACTTAAATGAATGCAGTCCATCATTTAATTCCACATGACCATGACTATACGTGAAACAAACGTTTCATAACCTGGTGGTTTCAGGTGCATGTTGGAACAGCTGGGAGGTCAGGGCTCGGCTTTCAGCGGGATGAAACACTGCCTCAGCACAATTGGACGTCCATCCACCTGTGAAAGAAACATAGAAACACCATATTACTCACAACTGCCATTGACTAAAATCCATGTACATAGATATACAATCTAGCAAAAGATTGAAAAAAAGATACGAGTTGTGCTTAACAATTATCCCTTTATTTGTATGTTGTCTGTTAGATAATTCTTATCTTGTCTGCAGTCCCCCTATCCTTAGTTGTTGTTGTTTTTTTTCGTAACCATCAAAGTATACTACAAACCTGATACCGAACCCCCACACACACACACACACACACACACACACACACACACACACACACACACACACACACACACACACACACACACACACACACACACACACACACACACACACACACACACACACACACACACTCCCGCCCTGTTTTACCCGCAATTCAACCCCCGGCGTCGCGTAAACATTGCTGACACGAGCGAGATGGAGGAGTCCGACGAACCGGTCGGCCCTCTGGATGGACAGTTTGAGTATAAACAAAATATTTGCGGGCCCTGCTTGCCCGCAAATATCTAGCGACTCCTGCATCCACGGGTCCATGCGAACGACTCTTCTCAGGCTACATCCACACTACTAGGTTTTCGTCGTAGTGTGGATGTAATAAACCGCGTTAACACACGGTTTAAAACGAAAACGTAATAGTGTGGATATAGCCTTGTGTAGTTCAGTCGCAGGCCATATTGTGCAGAAGAAATGGTCCGCTTTACATTCAGAACATGTCAACAAGTTTTTTGTTCAAAAAGAAAAATGTTCCATTCAGTTGTTGCCAAAATTGTTTAGAATTAAAATATTTTTTCTGGATTAGTCGTTAATGAAAAACAAATGTAATATCCGCTTCTTGTCATTTATCTTTCTGTTCTGAGAACAGTACACAGAAAATGTGAATTTTTCAGTCATATTTATGACACAATTGATGATTGTGATTAATCGAACTGTGATTAATTGAAATTAATTCAAGAAACCTTGTGATTAATTAGATTAAAAATTTTATATAATTTTTTTATCGCGCGATAAGAGTCTTGCATTATTGCAGCGCGATAACGGCCCCACACACACACACGCACACGCACACACACACACACACACACACACACACACACACACACACACTTCAATGAGAGAAACAAAACTATTAAAAGTTGAATATTAGATTATTATAGCTAGCGACAGACAGCTACCTAGCAAGAGCTTAGAGCTGGCTAGCAAGTCCCATTCTACTGCTGCGTTCCATTAAAATTCGGAGGTCAGAAATTCCGACTTCCTACGAGGAAAAATCAAATAAAAGGGCGCGTCAACTCGAAGCTCCTAGTCGCAAACTCGGGTTACGATTTCTCAACCCCCAGTTCAAGCCTTGAAGTCATTTGATGTCATTTCAAAATGGCCACCCACATCGTAAACGGTGGGACAAATGTAAATGTTTAAAATCCATTGTATGAATTTAAAACACATTTGACACATTTTTTGATTTACAGCTTAGTATGCTTTCAGACCAATCAGTACAGTAGTTGGTTAAACCCATACAATTAAACGTTAATGTCCAAATGGACAACATATTCGCAAATACATGTATGATGCTCATACTCAGAGAGCTCAACATAAAGTTTAGCGTCTATGGCAAGCCGTTTTAACATTTATTAGCCAAGTTTGACTATCCGGAATTAACATTATAGATATAAACAACGTCATTTTGACTAGTCCTAATTACATTGTGACTAGTCAGAATTTGGATTCAAGATATCTATAACGTCATTCTGACTAGTCAAAACGACTAATAATTCAATAAAAGTTTATCAATGTAGCACTAAACAGCTCACGGGAACAAACAAAATAAACTGAGTTACATTTACACCTTTTAGAACTAGCAATTACAACAGGGCAACTATTTAAGGTCCAGATAACGGAGGCACAATATAACAACATAATTGCACACATTACAGTTGAGAACAACAAATACAAATGAACAATATCATTGTTTAAACACTGTCCTGATAAAACTCCTATAAACCGAAACATTTAATACTTACTAAAACCAACTGGAGCCTCTGCCGAACGGCCTCCACTGCATCCACATTCAACGAAGGGAACTTTGTGGGCGACGTGTACTGCGCCATTTCTGTAAAACACCGTAAACAGGACAGGTCAACCCACCAATGCATACTATTAACAACGTGAATACAGTGGAAAAAACACTTTCTCACACGAACATGAAAAAACAAAAAACACATGAATGATAAATAAACTTACTGTAAGAAGAAAAAGGATCATGATCTTCAAATCCTTGAAAAATGCTAAAACAGCTACTCTCCTCTCCGTTCTCGTTTTGTTTGATTTGCAGTTTGATTAGTTTTAGGCAACACAACTACTTGGTTAGGTTTAGGCAACACAACTACTTGGTTAGGTTTACAACACAACTACTTGGTTAGGTTTACAACACAACTACTTGGCCAGCCTTACCTATTAAGTAAGAGGTCATCAATGTAAAAAAAGATGCAGTCCATTGCTGTCCTTATAATACCAGAGAAGTGTGGAGAGGATGTGAGTGGTGGAAAGGGCTACAGCTCACAGAGATGGGGACATCAGCCAACCTTGTTTGGTCCTTGTGAGAGGTAAGGGAAATAATCACAGTGTTGGTGATTGATGGACAAACATGGAGTCGGGGCTGAGTACAATAGTTGAATCCACAAGTTTATATAAATTGACCCAAAACAAAAAACTAAACGATCTACTTTGCAGTCTCTGCATCTAAATAATGAAATGGCCATTTCAGCAGCCTGGGAAGAACCAGGGGAAAACACGACAGTGGAATTATTTTGATAGACAAAAACTGCCTTCCTTTAATACAGCCTGTTTGATCTTCAGAAATACCGTTTGGTAAGAAGGGACGGTAGCAGTGGACTCCAACCACCCGCCACATCAGTTGCTTTGCTGGGGCCCTCCGAGACAGGACACGGGTCGAAGTGGGTTGAAGTATGTGTTTATTGAAGATGGTCTTCGCCAAGCAGATGTAACACTGCCATGACAGAGGCTCTCCCCTGAGTGTGTGTGGTGATAGCTGGTTTATCCTGGGTGCCATGATTGCTCTGCACCACAGGTGTGCAGCCCCACCCAGACCCAGAGTCTAATCAGTGTGACTCAGGCCAGGTGTGACACACTCCACAGGGATCTAATGGGCATTATAGGACCTTAGCTTATAGCTTAGCATCTCTGTTCAAAATACTTCCCTCCAGCTAATGCTGCAATACTCTGGTAAAACTATTTAAAGTTTACAAATGTAAAGTGCGTCTGCTGACTTTTACCTTTCATAGTCCAGCTGTACATTTCCCACAATCTTTGCATGTAGTTTTATAGTTTTCCTTTTCTGTTTCCAGTAGGCCTACCATATGAAATGTGCCTCTGTAGATTAGAGCCATACTATTCGGTAACCCTCCACCTACTTCCATGGCATGGATCCACCCATTCTCACCTGACTTCACTCACTCCTAATCAATGGTCTACTCCATGCCCCCCCCCCCCCCCCCATTTCCTTTGTTCTGGCTTGCAGCAACACGAAGCAGCATGAAGGCCCTCTGTCCCCTGTGATTCAGATACAAACCGGATGTGCGTGATAAAGTGAGTTTACTGCTTTCTTCATATGTTGCTGTACTTTAATGGTTATTTGTAGATTGGATATGATTAAATGTTTGACCAGTATAGATTGGTAAATGCTAGAATCGTCATCTTGTCTGTTTGCCTTGAGACTACAGATATAATGTGTGCAAGTGCGCAGTGCACATGATTTGTTAATTGTAGCTCTTAAGGAAATGCAAGAATCCTTATAACCTAATTTAGAATGTCGACTTTCTTCTGTTATGTAGGCCTAATTGTTAAATGGATGTTTCTTTGTTATGTAGTACTCTATAATTTCAGCAGTGATAGGCCTACCCCTCACCCCCTTGGTTAGAGTACTAATATTGATTGTTTATGTACCTAATTGTTAAGTGTGATGTTATACATTGGTGAACTGTATTGTAATTATATCACAGGTATAAATACCTGTTAGGTCTCAGCTTTTTAAACAGTGTGCTGTGTACATACAGTGGTAGGCCTAGTAACCAACACTATAGTAACAATATGGCAAACACCTGCTACTGTTCATTATTATTGCTATTGACAACAATTTAGACCCCATTACGACTTGATAAAACTGATACTAAACTGATAAAAGATGAACGATGAATACGTTTACGAATACGTTTTTAGAAAAAAGTGCAACACCGCTGCAGCTAGTGATGGCAAAACGAGGCTTCATGAACCAATGAGGCTTTCCAGCCCAAAGGTTCACCAAAAGGTTCATTACCCGAAGCCTCATTGAATCGTTCTCTCTGGTGACACCTGCTGTGCAATATGTATATGACAGACTAAATATGTATGACAGACTAAATTAAGCCTGAGTCAAAGTATCCTGCAATGTCTATAGCGTTTGTATGGAAATATCATTTTTTTGAGTGCTGTGACGATCACTCAAAATAAATACATCAATGAATGCAATAGTGGTTATAAAACTGGGAGTGCAAAAGTGCTTATGGAACTGGGAGTGAGGAACAAACTGCAAAGTTATTGGTTTTTATTCAAAAAAAGCTTTTTCACAGTGTTGGGGTTTAGACGATTTCTTTTCTTTGAGACAATCTCCCCAGCTTTAGAAAACACCCTTTCACATGGCACTGAGGATGCTGTAGTGCATAAATATGTCAGTGCCAGCTGATATAAGTTAGGATACTGGTGCTTTTGTTTGCTCCAGTATAAGAGTGGATCCTCATGTCTTTCCAGATTAACTTCTCTCAAGTAGCGGTCTACTTCAATTGTTGCATCCGCTGTTGCACTTGAGCTCTGTCTGCTCTGTCCCACCGTGGTATCCAGCAGATGCCAAAGGTCATCTATAAGAGTAAAAGGGGAAAAAAACTATTAATGACTGACATTACATAATATTACTACCTTGAATTAACACTTACTATTGTCAGTAGATTGTGAAGTCTCTGGTTGCTGAGGAGGGGTTGAAGAGGGAGTATTCCTAATGATCTCAGCACAATTCCCTTTCAGCCTGGTTACTGCCTCATCCAATTTTGTGGGCCTCAAGAGTCCCAGCTTTTTAAACCTCGGGTCAAGGAGAGTGGGCATGGTCATCACTGTTATTGCCTCTGCTTTGAGGGATCAGTCTATGACCCGGCGTACCAGATTGGCACCTAGTTGCCTTGCCATGTGAGTTGTTAGGCTCTCAGTCTTGGTCTGGATTGTGTGGCTAAGCATCTTGAGCAATGGAATGATTTTAGATGCACTCACCCATTTCTCCACTGAGAGCTCTACAGTAGCCTGCTGAAAAGGAGCTAGAACCTGAATGGCCTCTTTTATGGTGGCATATTCCAATGATGTTGGTGGTGTGATATCAGTCCTCAGAGAGGCCAGGTGTCCGTTTCACAAAGCAGGTTTAGTGAAAACCCTGGGTTTATTAACCCTGAAATGAGGGAAACGCTGAGTTTTCCGTTTCACAAAGAGAGGTCACTTAACTCATTGGCTGCCAGCCATTTGCCAATCATCTGCCAAGCGTTTTACAGCATTTTGACTGATTTCCTAAGACCCACTCAACAGTGAGTTCTATGACTATGTAAACACCGAAACTATCAAAAGAAAGAATAGACGCTCTTCTTTAATCAGGAACAAACCGTTTGTTTCTACCTCTTTCCGTTCTTTAGTAATCGGCAGTAGAACATACGTTGGTTTCACCAAAAACACCAGTTTTTGACCAAAAAGTGGAGAAAACAAGCTTTTTGTGTTACTCATCTCTCCCATCCTATTTGGCACGGGGCCCACCTAGTGGGTCATTTCGGTAGTACATACTATGTTTACAAGCCTGATTTTTTGTGACAAGGTGCCCTAGATCGCTCCCCAGTCAACCCCGTTGAAAAACATAATTGACGTCTATAGACGTCATTGGCAGTGAGCGGTTGGATTTCAATTGACGTCTATAGACGTCATTGGCAGCCAATGAGTTAAACCCTGGGTCTGTTACTGCGGTAACTTGCGCTGTGAACCAAACCTGCTCGCTGGCAGGTTTTGTATAACAAACACAGGGTTTCTACCCGTCTCCTCCCACACGAGGAAGCGGTGAAACATGGATTGCCCATTTATTCGTAATCCGATCGACGTCGAATCCGTCATTATTTGTAATGCTTTACGTCGCGAGCGCATCTTCCGTCCCAGATTAGACATTTTATCATTTCCAGAGGAATATCTTTTCGAACGTTACCGCTTTTCATCCGCCACTATAATTTATCTCAATCACATTCTCCGGCCATACATCACCAACCTCACACACCGCGGACGAGCACTCACCTCAGAACAAACACATCATTGACCCTGCGGATGACCATCCCATCCCTGCCCCTGATGTCCAGGATGGAAGGGCTGCAAGGGACCTCGTCGCTCGAAATTACTTTTGATTATTTAGTGTATTTTCTGTTATACATTTCCAGGTTGTTCTCCTCTATTTCTTTTATTAATTCATCCTTTACATAAAGAATGTTTCTGTTTTAGGAGAAGAACACAGATGTGTTCTTCCACAACATATAGAGACATACAGATATCCCTAAGTGCCAACCATGTACCATGAAGCTCTTTCCTGTGGCCTTGGAAAGGCTTGCATACGTGATTGTGACAGTTTGTCTTTGATCGTAAATCTAAAACGTTATCTGCTATATGGGAGTACAGCTTCGGTCTTCAGAAACAAGCAAATTAAGGCATACCTGACTTGGTAAGAAGTGCGTGTGTATTAGAGAAATCAGTTCAGACTCGGACCCGATTGGGCCGGTTCGGTTCGAGAGGTTTCGGACAATTCAATGCATTGAATGACTTCCCGCTTGTGTTCTCTGTTAAATAAACATGTATTTACTCAGACACTTTTGGGAGTGGACCTCCATCATTTCATCATCCACACCCCAGCATTCTGGCAGCCGAGAAGAATATACCACAATTACAAATTAAAAACATGACAAAGTCACATGTGATTTGGTTCTTCTTTATTCCCTACAAGTACAAAAGCAGCAGTCAGGATTTGTAATATATTTCCAACCACATATTCACCTGTTTCACCATGACAATGCACCCACCTCAACTGGCGTTCCAGTAATAGAATTTCTAGATCGTTTTTTTCTTTCGATCTAGGTACTCCATTTCCTTGTCGGTCTTTTGCATCGTTTGTAGGAGGTGCATACGGTACAACTCCTTTACTGGTAACTGGGAAACATATGGATGACATTTAATTCCTACAGTTCTACATACAGATTTAACATGGTATTGACCGACAATCTCACTGTGTCAAGCTGTGCTGTGGAAGTTGACGGACCCTCCTGGTGATGCCCAGCCATGTTCTGTTGAAGGACAAGAATGTGCGTTTGTCCATTATCTATGCTCATCACTTCAGTGTACATGTCAAACTCCACTCAAGAATGTAAATGAATATGAATGGGTAGAGCACTGCCAGTAGCTATACATAATATTAGGACACACTTCTGTAGGCCCCTCCGGATCTCTCCCTGTGGCAGCAGACAGTTTCCTCATCATCCTCCTCCTCCTCCTGTGATGCAGAAAAAGATTCTGTTTCAGAATACTTTGAACTACCATCTGAGGCAAGATCTGAGTATGGAATACTTACAGCTGCAGGGTTTACGGTTTCAGTCGGAGGCTGAAGGCAGATGACTCCATCCTCAACTGTTGGGTGGGTGGATATGTGTTAAAAAGTAGGCTATATATTTATATATTGGCTTTATTTTTTTTAAAGACATAAGTGTATACTTGCATCTGATGTAGCCACTTGTGTCCTGGGGGGTGAAGGACTCAGATGAGCTTCCCCCCGGGATGCCTTCAGCCGCAGGGGCCTGAGGGCCAGCTTCTCCGCCTCCGTCAGAGGTGGTGGAGGTGGCCCTCCACCCGTCTTTCGGGCCTCTGCCTTTTCTCTGTTGGCTGAGCAGAACTCAATGTTAGTTTTTAATTAGCATTTTAATGAGTGTTGGTGTAGGTTACAGCGTCACATTTGAAATTACTTCAATAGGTATAAAATATAAATGTGTTTTGTATCAAGTGTTAATCTACTAAGTGGAGTATTAAGTGAGAGGACGCTGAGAAACAACTTTTTTAGGGGGTTAAATTACTATTTGAAGTAGCCACTGAATTACTATTTACTTTGTTTAATAGCCCAAGTCAGTTGAAACAAATACAATTAAAATCAAAGTGAGGTGCAATCATAGGCTAGCAAAATATGCCTTACCATTTTGAATTATGTTTTTATGTTTCATTTTTAGCTGCTGCCACGTCCTTTTTTCTCCTTTAGAATTGCACCTGAAAGAAAATCAGATGTCATTAGGCTACTACTTATAGGCCTATTCATAACTATAGGCTATGATACGATCTTACGGTTAAATGTTCCGTCAATGGAATAGTACATTCAAACTTACGCGTTCACGAGGGCAGCTATTTTCTCCCATGCCGCCTCCCTCTCTTTTGCTGCTGCGGCGGTGTTCGATTTGCGGCGAAATATATGCTCGTAATCGGCGTAGGCCATCATCAGCACCTCAAGCTCTAGCGCGGTGAAATAAGTGGCGCGTTTTCTGTCGGTAGTCATGGTGACTCGTGATATCGGGGCTCCATTGATGATGGCTTTTTATAGTGGTTGTGCACGCGCGCTACTCGAGGATAACATCCTCCGAGTTGATTGAACAAACTCAGATCAGCTGTTCTGGAACCGAATACTCAGAGTATCCCACCTCAGAGTATGTCAACTCGGAGGTCAGGGTTAGATTCAGCGGTTGTTGAACCTGCTTTGTGAAACGGACCCCAGAGCTGCTCCAACTGGCTCTCTTACCTCATAGAGGCGTTGCAGCATACTGAATGTGCTGTTCCATCTGGTGTCCACCTCTATTATCATTTTCAGAACCGGTCTTCCCATCTGCTTCTGTACAGCAGCAAGTGTTTCTTTTGCCGTGGTGCTCGTTCGAAAATACGTCACCATCTTGCGGCATTTGGCTCGCAACTCGGCCAGACCTGGCACTTCATCAAATGACTTTCTCACTATCAAATTCAGTGAATGGGCAATGCAAAGTGCATGTCTGACATTCAAAAGATTAACACATGCAATCATGTTGGCAGCAGCATCTGTTACTAGGCACTTTGCTTTGTCTTGAATGCCCCACTCCTCCATGAACTTTGTGTGTGCCAAAGCCAAGTTCTCTGCAGTATGGGTGGTGGGAAAATGCTCTACGCCAAGCAGAATAGTCCCAAGCTTGTCCTCTCCATCAATGTAATGACAGGTCACTGCAAGGTAGGCTTCCATGTTGATGGATGTCCACATGTCTGAGGTGAGGCTTACGGACACAACCTGTTGGAGTTTCTCCTTGGCCTTCTCCTTAGCTTCCTCATACCGTTTGCCCACCATTGCCTTTAGAGTCTGTAAACACAAATATGCATAGTTAGCCTATATTCATTTAATGTTCAAGTAGCAAATTAAATGTAATCCATATACCATGCACACCTGTCTGGTTGGTAGAATGTATGTGGGATCCAGTGCATGAATGAGCTCCTTAAAACCTACATCTTCCACAATGGAAAATGGTTGGGAGTCTTTGACAACCATATTCACCAGAGCTTCATCCATCGTTGTCTTTCTGAAACCTGAAACAAAATGTAATGGAGGGTATTAGGCCTATAGGGGCCAACCACATGATATAAATAATTCAATAAAGATTATCTATTACTTTGACTGGTGTCTGGACCACTGCCAGCAGACTGGGCATTCTCATGTATAGCTCTGTAATGCCTGATCATGGAGGAGGTGTTGTTGCTGTAAGTGAGCTCCTTGTGACACAGCAAGCACTTTACCTTCATTATGACAATAAAACACTGTGGCAGGGTTCGTCCGGCCACACGCCACCTAAGTGGCTTTCTTTTGGGGGACACGGGTAGATGTTGTTCAAGGTGTTTATTGGAGTTTACAGGCTGATGTTATATGCCGAGCTGATGGTACAACAGTCATGACAGTGCTCCTCCTCGAGTGTGTGTGTTGATGGCTGGTTTATCCTGGGTGCCATGATTGCTCTGCACCACAGGTGTGCAGCCCCACCCAGCCAGAGTCCAATCAGTCTGACTCAGGCCAGGTGAGGCTGTAAACCAGCCATCAACAGCACACACTCCACATAAACCCTCCACACACACGTAAGGAAAGATTATATATAGGCTATGGAGGAGATCATAATGCCTTTATGAAAATCAAATACAATTACGACCTACCTTGTTTTGAGCAACCAATTCGAAATGTTCCCAGACAGGAGAAGTCCTCCTCTTTCTGGGTGGCTCCATGGTGACAGGCAGAAACCTACCTAGCCTACAGGTAGCCTAGCCTACAGGTAGCCTACACTCTATAATAATAATATAGATAATAATATAGATAACAATATAGATAACAATATACAGTAGATAGCCTATGTATAGCCTATAGGCCTAAGATTAGGCTATATAATACTAATACTATGCTAATAATATTAATAGATGATATAGATTATATAGATATGTATAGCCTATAAGCCTATATAATAATAATATATATAATATGTAATACTAACCCTAAACTCAACTAGCCTAATACTAACACTATTCTAGTATCTATCTATCTATTCTAACCTAATATAATATGGTCTAATGCAGCATAATACTAATAATGGCTGATATAATCTATGATACAATGACTGAACTTAACCACTAACTCTGACACTTATCCAACGCACACTCTATCTGATCACCAATACCAAACGCCAACTCAAAACCCACAAAGTGCCGCGAGGTTCAAACCCTTTTATGCAGTAGCGACACTCAAAATGAATCAGTGACGTGTACACTGAATCCGAGGCCTCGTTTGTCATCAGTCACGTGATTTTTACGGAAACAATACAAGCCTCGAATCGAGGTTTCATCTGGAACGCCTCTTTTTGCTCGACACATGCTCTGACGCCTCGCTTCAAACGTCACATCGCTAGCTGCAGCTGCAAACTAGAGGGAGACGGCGTGGGAGAACATTGCTGCTCGGGTCAATGCGTAAGTTTAAATGTAGTCCTTTGCAATCAATAATATTACAGGGGAAAACTGCTTG
Source organism: Merluccius polli (assembly GCA_030340625.1). Taxonomy (NCBI): domain Eukaryota; kingdom Metazoa; phylum Chordata; class Actinopteri; order Gadiformes; family Merlucciidae; genus Merluccius; species Merluccius polli. The sequence goes on from JAOPHQ010002301.1 coordinate 82,763, forward strand.
AATGGTAGCCTATTTATTTCATTTAGGTGCAATCCCACGGGAGATAAGCGCACTTGGCAGCAGCTTAAGATGAAATATAAAAACATTGTTCAAACAGATAAGACCTCGGCATAGAGGTACAAAATGTTGTACACTGTAAAATAAATAGTAAGTGGCTATTTGACTGTGCAGTTGTTTTATCCCCAACATAATGCTGTTTTCACACACATAAATGTCTTCTCATCTATACTGTTCTGCCTATTCAAACTAACACAGACTTCTACTCACCCAACAGAAAGAAGGCAGATGCCCGTAAAACGGGTGGTGGCCCAGCACCGCCACCTCTAACGGAGGCAGAGGAGCCCTAAGCCAGTATACTGGAAGGCCAGTGGCTGAGAGAATCCCTGGAGGCAGCTCATCCTCGGAGTGCACCCCCAAGACACAAGTGCCTTTATATAATGTAATGGGCCTATAGATATCTTTTATTAAAGCCTATTCATGCAAATATTTATTTGTCTTTTATTCTTTTGTCCCAACAGATTCTGATGGTGCCATCTGCCTGGTGGAGCCCCCTCACGCCACAACAGACCTCGTAACTGTAAGTAGGCAATACTCCAAAGATTTTACCAAATGGTAGTTTAAGTATACTGAAACATATCACTAATCTAGGATGAAGACAATGAGGAAACTGTCTGCTGCCTTTACAGAGGGGGATCCAGAAAGGCATATAGAGGTAACATCTTCATATGTTACTGATAGTTCTCTTCCCATTCACATTTCTTAACATTCTGGTGGAATATAGTGACATTTAGCCTACACTGAAGTATTAACACATTCTCATCCTTTATAACAGAACAGAGCATGGCTGGGCAGCAGCAGGAGGGTCCCTCAACTTCCACTGCACAGATTGACACAGTGAGATGGATGTTCACTAAACAGAGGTTCATTCTGTGGAATTCATGTGCAACTGTATAATGTAATGTCCTCCTTATGTATTCCCAGTTGACAGTAAAAGAGGTTTATAAAATTCACCTGCTGAAATTTTTTTTTAAAAACGATAAAGAAATGCTGTACTTTTTATTAGGAAGACAGATCTTGAAATTGAAATACTGGAGCACAAGTTAGAGGTGAGTGAATGGTCACAGGTGAATTATGTTAATTATGTTAACTATTGGAACATTAACTGAACTACCTCTTGTATTTGTAGGAAATAAAGAAGACCAAATGAAATTTGTACTATATCTTTATTTGACTGCTGTGGTGGTGGTGATGATGGTGACTTAAACTCTAAAGTGATTCTTGCATATGGTGTCTCTGACTGCTCTGCTGTCCTGGATAGCTGGCAGGTGGATGGGGTCATCATCAGCGTCTTCAATTTGTAGGGCAGGGTGTTGCTCTCCTCTAATAGTGGCGATATTATGAAGAACAACACATGCCACAATTATATCACAGGCCCTCTCAGGGGTCACCCTGAGGTGACGTAGGCACTGGAAACGGGCTTTCAACAGGCCTATGGTCATCTCCACCCGGGCTCTTTTCCTGCAGTGAGCCTGGTTGAAGTTCTGTTGGGGGCCTGGTTCAGGGTAAGGGGTCAGTAGCCTAGGTTGGCATGGGTAACCCCTGTCACCCAGCAGAAGGCCATCAAACTCTCCTGTACTGTATAGTGGATACATTAGAATGTATTAACGGAGGGAGACAAGTGAATTATATTGTGCAAAACTTTAGGCTGCTTACCATGTTGCAGTCTGTTGCTGAGGTTAGACTCAGTGATAAATCCTTGAGTCATGAACAGACCCAGGCCACTTGGCCTCCACATTCGAAATTATGTATGCAGCATCACATATGATCTTGACAGTGCAGAGAATTACAGATGTTGGAACTATGATGCAGGCTTTAACATTTTGAAACGGTAGTCAATCTACATGTACCTGCACATTTATGCTGTGAATGGACTTCCTGTTCACATAATCGGCTTCATTATTTGAGGGAGCCGTGATGGGGATGTGTGCCATCTACGCAGCTAATCACACTGGGAAATTCTAAAATAAATGAAAATTACTAGTCCCAGTCTGAGGTTGCAGCACAATGTCATTAACAGAATATCATTTAAAATTAATTTAACAGATCCGTACATCATTCACCTGCAATCCTGTGGAACTCCTCCTTGATGGCTCTGACAGGTTTATGTCCAGGGAAAATGACAAACATGGGTAAAAGCCGTTTCAGGGCGAGGCACACTTTTCTGACCACCCTGAATACAGTTGCCTTGCTCAAGTGCTCTGCATCTCCGACATTGTACAAAAAACTTCCATTTGCAAAGAAACGCAGTGCAACTCACAATATCTGCTGGGATGTGAGAGCATGACTACGGTTGGAAATGTTGCAAATGTAAGGACGGATTAGGTTGTGTATGTAAATGAAGGACTGCGATGTGAAACGGTACCGCTCAAAAAGATAATGGTCTGGAAATGCTAAAACATCTATGCGCGGTCTGATAACCATCTCCCGACGAATATTTAATTCTCTGCGCAGTAATAATAATAATAATACATTTTATTTAAAAGCGCCTTTCAGGTCACTCAAAGACACTGTACAGACAGAATAAATTAAAATCACACAATGAAATATACAAATCACATGATAAAATGGACCATGGTAAAAAAAAATCAACATAATAAAATAGATGGGGCAAGTAAAGCAGGAAGCATGGAGGTTAGAGGGAGTAGGCAGTCCGGAACAGGTGGGTTTTTAGTCGTGATTTTAAAAAGGGAGAGTCACATTTCCGGAGGTCAGGTGGTAAAGAGTTCCAGAGCTGGGGAGCAGAGCGACTGAAGGCTCTGCCCCCCCATAGTGCTGAGGCGGGCAGGGGGCACAGAGAGGTGGATGGAGGAGGAGGATCTAAGGGAACGAGTGGGGATGGTGATGTGCAGGAGGTCAGACAGGTAGGGAGGGGCGAGGTTGTGGATGGCCATGTATGTAAACAGGAGGAGTTTGTAATTGATGCGGTGGGTTACGGGGAGCCAGTGGAGGTGCTGGAGGACAGGGGTGATGTGGTGGTATGAAGGGGTCTTAGTGATGATGCGGGCGGCAGAGTTTTGGACCAGTTGGAGTTTACGGAGGGACTTGTGAGGAAGGCCAAAGAGGAGAGAATTGCAATAGTCCAGACGGGAGGTGACGAGGCTGTGAACAAGGATGGCGGTGGTGTGGGGGGTGAGGGAGGGGCGGAGTCTGTTAATGTTGCGGAGATGGAAATATGCAGTGCGGGTAATGGTGTTGATGTGAGAGTGGAAGGAAAGTGTGCTATCGAGGATGACACCCAGTAATGTTGTACCTTCATCCACGAGATCGTTGTCAAAAGGACATGCCATGCTTGTGAAAAAAGTTGCCTCCTACTGTGCCTAATGGACTTCTGATATAGCCTATACTGACTCTTTTTGACAGATGGCAGAACAAGGCTATGCCAAAGCTCGCCTGCTGACTGAATGAATGAAAGAGGAAATCAAATGGCGTGTGTGGCTGAAAGAGGGCGGAGGTTCATTGAGAACCCTAACCCTAAACCTAATCTGATTTATATTATCCAAAATATCATGCCTGTAGATTTGCCACTCTGTATGCTACACAGAGCTGACATAGTCTGTACATATTATCACCCTATCCTTTTTGGTTTCCTCTCACTCTAAAGCTAATAGAATCGCCATCATCTCCACTAAGAAAACAGCCAGGTGATCTGAGGTCCTTTTCTTGATGTTAATTTCATATTTTGGAATGAATACTCCTGCTCCTGTTTGTCCATTTGCATCTTTTGACCCATCTGTATATATCGGCACCTTATCCCCATGCATGATTTCCAAATATCGCTGAACATCCTCTCTGTTCTTTACCTTGTCTTTGGTCTCCAGATTTACTATTGGGCAACTGTAGTGCCAAGGTGGAATTACTGGAATGCTGATTGTTTTGCTGCATGGGATGTCTTCTATCCCCATTTCCGTTGCCTGCTTTTATTTCCCTCCCATCCAAAACTACTGACTTTTGTGCGGCCATATTCCCAACATTCAATCAACACTTTTCTAGTTATATGGGTTTCCTCATGCCCCTTCAGATTGGTCCAATATGCCAAGGCTAACTGTAGCCTTCTTATGCTTAAAGGCATCTCTCCTGTTTCTACCAGTATTGCTGAATTTGGTGACGTTCTAAAAGCACCACAACAGGTGTGTAATGCCTTTGCTTGTACCCTATCCAGTTCAGTTAGTGTTGTCTTTGCTGCAGATTTATATGCTATGAATCCATAGTCTAAGACTGATCTTATTAATGCAGAGAATATCCTGCCATTTGAATGACCATCTCTCTGCATTTTTGACACTAGATTGTCAATGTTGCGGCCCCTCACCCACAGAGCCCCATCATCCGCATACAATGCTTTACCCATCCTCCTGTCCGTTTGATCAAAGATGTCAATCATTTTATTGAACAACATGGGACTACAAACACTCCCCTGTGGGGTGCCGTTTTCTGTTGTAAATATGTCTGATGACTCAACTCCTGCCCTTACTTCTATCGTTCTATCCTTTATCCTTATCTATTTTCCCACCTATACCCATTTAGTTTAGTTTATTTAAAAGGCCCTCCTTCCATAGCATATCGTACGCCTTTGCTATATCAAAGAAGATGGCTACAACTGCTTCTTTATTTACTTGTGCCTTCCTGATCTAATTTTCCAAACATACAATTGGGTCCATAGTTGTCCTCCCACTCCTAAACCCACTCTGGCAGGGGGAGAGAAGACCTTTCTTTTCAATTTCATAACTTAATCTTTTAGTTATCATTCTCTCCATTAATTTACATAAATTGGAAGTCAAGGCTATTGGCCTATAACTCTTAACCTCAGTCTTGTCTTTACCTGGTTTCCCTATGGGCTTTATGCCGAGCGTCACGTGACCAAACCGGAAAACTGGTCTCCTGACTTCCGCTTGTCGTTAAAGCCGGTAGCAGCGGTAGGAACTGACGGCGACAGCTATTGACTTGGCCTAGTTAGCCCTTTTTACTGTTGGCGTTTTATTTGATTTTAACATCTGAATGTTAGTGAGAAGAAAAGATGGATGGAAAAAAAAAAAAAAAAAAAACAGCGGTAAAAGCTAGGGAGTGAGTCCGGGAGAGGGCTACTCTCCTCGGACACATTACTCTGAAGTCCCGGTGACGGTCTGGAAGTGTGGATTAAAAAATAAATAAATAAAAATAAACAGCGGTTAAAGCTAGCGTGTGTGTCCGGGAGAGGGCTGCTGTCTTCGGACCAGTGGAGGCTCCTCCATTGAGGAAAGGGAGGAAGATCCTCCTCAACATTGTTGAGAATAAAAAATGTAGATTGCCCAGACTATTGTAATGAATTAATTTCCTTAAATATGACTACTATATTGGCTTTGAATATATAATGTTTGTTTCCCTGGTAAAGGGATATTAGCGCCCCCTATCGCCTATTGACAATTACTTCAGGGAGGAACGTCCTCCCTCCGTCCACATACACAACCATTGATTTTTCCGAATGTACTGGCGGCCGGTGGATAACATGGGTTTCAATGGGGGAGAGGAGGAAAGTCCTAGCCTAGAACTCTAGACACCCCCTAGCGGCAGCAAATTTATTTGGCAGCTAGTGTAGTCTAGCAAAGCTCCGTCCGCTTTTTGGTGCTGGAAACACCAAGTGTGTCTTGTATGTCTGGCCAATCACAGCGTGAGGGGCGGAGTCGAAAGCCGGGTTACCTAATGACGACAGAGTTGCGACGGTTCCGTGTTAGGTAAACAATGGCTGCTGCTGCTGGCGAACGGTTGTCTTTCCACTCGGCTTTGGCCGCGACTCTTCAAGACTTGAAGTTAACATTTTATTTGAGAAAAGAACAAAGAACGGCACTGAAGTCTTTCCTCGAAAATAAATATTTATTCTGAGTTTTGATTAATTACGTAGTCGCTCTGACTACGTCACCTTCTTCGTTGCTCTGATTGGTTGTAGCGCTATCCTATTGCGTGCAGAGGGAACTTGAAAGACAACCGTTTATCCCGCCCACACTGCCAATGGAGCTATGCCAGACCTTACATCTTTTTGATGTAGGTCTGGCTTGCCAGGCTAGGAAAGTCCTCCTCTGAGTGGGCGGGACTTTAAGGGCTCTGATTCGCTCAAACATCTGTCCGTCTGCGCTATGAACCAATAAGCAGGATCCCTGGCTAACGCTGTCCATAACAAACCCGGTCTGTGAAATCTGCGATAGCAAGATCCTAAATGCACAATGGGGACATTGGAAACGGAGGACATTGTTAACGTTTTATTACAAAAAGTAAGTTAAGTCCCTCAATCTGTAGGCTTATAGTTAGGCTTATGGTGCGTTCTATTTGTCTGTAATCGCGATTTGCAGCTCGGGTGTGACGTCACATCAGTCTCACTCACAGGTCGAGTCGGGTGAACAAATGGAACGCACCACTACAGCCCATGTAAATAGTTTTGAAATAATGTTCTTGTTGTTCTTTTACTAGTTTGTTACTCTGACCGCTCTGTTTGATATTGTGGAAAGGGTGTTAGTGAATGATTCAGAGCAGGATGCATTTTAAATGGCATCACTTTGGTTCTTGAGTCTTTTCTTAAAACTATTGTAACTGAAAATAAACATAGCTAAATAACAACCAATAACTTCAGTCAGTGAGGGAAAAAATAGACCCAATGATAGGCCCAGATTTATTTATTTACTTTTACAAATCAAGAGTAGTTCTGATTTGACTAATGTGCTTTGCATCCTTTCCTTCTGCCCTTGTAGTCCATTTCAAAGACATGCTGCCCACCAGCTTTCAAATGACAGTGATGCCACTGGTGGCTTTGTATCCATTTTATTCACATAACTATCCCTCCCTGCTATGTTGTAGTTCACCAAAACTAACCTGATAACCTGAAACAACTGAGTCTCTCATTCTGATGCCACCAGACACCAACAGTGCAGACCAATGGCAACCAAGCGCACAGTCCTTCCTCCCTCACTTTAAAAACCACCAGCCGCCACTGCTTCGGACACATTACTCTGAAGCCCCGGTGACGGTCTGGAAGTGTGGATTAATAAATACAATTTTTAAAAAAAAACAGCGGTAAAAGCTAGCGTGTGTCCGGGAGAGGGCTCCTCTCCTCGGACATATTACTCAGAAGCCCCGGTGACGGTCTGGAAGTGCGGATTAATAAATAACATAATGCGAGCGCGGTACAGCGGACCTGAACCGGATGTGATGAGACTTGTTTTGCAGAATGCGGAAGTATGTTGCGCATAACCCCCATTGGAACAACTACTGAATGTTTCCAGCTACTAGGCAGTCTTCCTTGCTCCCAGATGTTATTATATAGTTTCACTATTACACTCTTTGCCGGATCTGACAAATTTTCAATCATTTTATAACATATCCCATCCTTCCCTGGTGACATATTTTTTGCATCTATTACTGCCCTTTTTAGTTTAAAAAAAAACTGTAAATTCTGTTTCTTTCCTTTCCAGTATATTTTTATTTTCCTCAATTATCTTTTGTTCTCCATATTATCTCTTCCGCTGTTAAGTTTTGCGTACTATGCACCTTAAAGGGGCACTTGGCAACTTTTTCAACTTAATAAACCCGTCTGGAAATCAATTGGATGGTTAAATGGTCTGTTCCGGTGTTAATGGTGACTATCCCCACTCCCCCCAGTGCCCCCCAGGTGGAAAACCAGCCTTGCAACTTTCGGACTACCGTCCCGGTAAATTGGAAATGGGAAGTATCGCGAGAACGAGCGAGAAACACAAACTGCTTTACGGCAATTCAACATAAACACACACGCCCCCCTCAATAACGGTTAATCACGCCAGCTATACATGCCAATGTTCGATGATACAGTGTATAATGTATTACCCACCTCGGTAGACATCGCGCCACACGAAAAAGTCTGGCAACAAATGCACATGAGCAGCGGTAGAAAGGGGGAGGAGGGTGCCGCAAGTGAGTTTTTTTATGACGGTGTTGTGTAATATACGTCCCAGACCTGTAGGGGGAGCTCGTTGAGAAAACATGCGACCACAAAAGTGAAAACCAGCGAAGAAATGGCTAGAGTTGCCAAGTTCCCCTTTAACAAAGGCTCTGGCAAGTATCTCAGCCTTCTCTTCATTTGTCACTGCCTCCATACCATTTTCTCTAATGACTGGCAAAGGAAAGTCCCTTCTTATTCCTCCCATTTTCCTGATCATTCCCCATACCTCACTCACCTTAATTTCTGAACCAATATTACTGCAAAAATCTCTCCATGATTTCTTTTTAGCTGCATGTATGGTCATTTTAGCCTTAGCTTGGGCTCTCTTATACTCCACTAGATTATTGAAAGTATTTGATCTGACAATTTTAAATGCATTGTTCCTGGCTTTCACTGCTTCTCTGCATTCTGATGACCACCATGGAACCATTTCCTTTCTTCTAAACCCAGATGACTTGCCTATGGTCTCTTCAGCAGATTCATATAATTTACTTGTGATCATATGGTTAAGTTCCTCAATATCAGTACTTGGATAAGACATCATCCCCATCAGCTTGCCACTTGCTACCATGCTAAAATGTCCCCAGTTAGCCTCTTTCATTTTCCACCCTGGAAACCAGTTTTTTTCTAAACATACTCTATAGTCTCTCTTTCTTGTCCATATTGGATAATGATCACTTAAGTTTTCTCCACTTAAAACCTCCCACTGAGTTGTCCCCCCTATTTGTTCTGACACTATTGTTAGGTCAATTGCTGAATTTGTTCCATGCCTCAAATCATACCTTGTAGCCCTTCCATCATTTAAACAGACTAGCTGATGGTCGTCCATGTATTCCTCAATTATCCTGCCATTTTCATCCGTTCCGGCACCTCCCCATAGTGAATTATGTGCATTAAAATCTCTGCACATTATGATTTTGCCACTGCCCCCTTCATGGAAATTGTCTAACATGTCTTGATATTCTTTGACATGGGTTGTAAAAATGTACTACTTTGATTTGTGTTTTACCACTCCACATTTCAATAATAACCACTTCACCCTGTATATCTTTATCTAGTTCCCTGAAGTTAACACCATGTTGTATGAAAGTAGCCACCCCACCACCTATTGCTTGGCACCTATCTTACCGCACAGCTGTGTATCCCTGAATAATAAAATCTAATGTTGGTTTTAACCATGTTTCCTGTATACATCACTTTCACTTCTTGCTCTTCAATAAACTATCAGTTACCTCTGCTCTGAGTAGTGTTGCACGGTGCACCGATACTTCAAAAGTACCGCGATTCTCGGAAATTAAAAACGTCAATATTCCTAAATTGTAAGTATCGATACTTTTAAGAATGACCGTGTTCCAGATTTTTTAAGTTCAAAACACACCGCCGCCGAACGGTGCGTGTCAAAACAGCCGCCCCTATTATTTTCTATGTACACCCCCACACCGGCAGTGGCAGGCCGCGCGCTGCCCCGCTACGGTCAGTATCCACTATACGTGAATTATTCGCGTGACATCGTTCCACTTTGAAAAATCGTTCGCTTGGGGGCGTGTTACCTGGTGGATCAACTAGCTCCCGCCCATTGTGATAATGAATCAAAAGGGTCAACGTCACGGCCCATAGAAAGTGAATGGAGGCGAAATTGGTCTCCAGGCGATTCGCATATAGTGGCTATTGACCGCTACACTTCACGCCACTGTCCTATTCACAGCGTCAAGTGCCACCGAAACAGCGCTTTTTCTTTTCTTTTATTTTCTTCTGCTTCAAAGACGACTATATTCCTGTTGACGCGCCGCAGCGCGACCTTTCCTATGTGTGCTAGGGGCGGTACTTGACGCACCGCGGCGCCCGTGTGTTTTGCACATAAAGTGAAAGTGCAAAACACACTGCCGCCGCGGTAAAGCACAACAATGTTGTTAGAGTATTTCTCCTTGTCCAGGAAAAGTATCGAAAAAGCATCGAAATCGCAATTCTCAACTTGGTATTGGTATCGAAACGATAATTTTGGTATCGTGACAACACTAGCTCTGAGTATTTCGTTAAAAGACTCAGGAGTCAGTCCTTCTACCTCTAGATACTTCTCTGCTGCTTTGATTATAATCTTAATTCTCACCGTCTTGCTGTCCATTTGTGCAGTACAGTTGATTACTTCCACCATAAAGGCAACAAACTTCTCTTTATCTACCACCAAAGTTTTTTCTGAAACCTTACAGCACTTTTGCACCACTCTTTGGGTTGGAGCTTGAACCACCTGTGACACCTTTGGGCTTGCATTAGATCTTGTAGGCCTATTATAGTCTACCTTTCTTATTGCTTCTGCATAGGTAATGTTTCCTTTAACTTTTACATTCTGAACTTGAATTGCTCTCTTGTGAGCTATACATCCCTTGTACGCAGCATTGTGTTCACCCCCACAGTTACAACACTTAATTTTAGTCCCTTCACCACAATTACCGTATTCATGATCTCCCCCACACTTAGCACAACGATTCTTAGCCCTACAACCTACAGCTATGTGACCAAACCTTTGGCATTCAAAACACCTTGTCGGGGGAGGAATGTATGGTCTCACTGCGTAACTTGCATATCCAACCTTTACTCTCTCCGGTAATTTATCCTCATCCAATGATATCATTACTGACAGGCCCCTTAACTCGACCCCTTAACCCCCTAACCCCTTACTTGAGCTCCTCTTACATTGGTTTTAATTTCTTCTGTCAGATCAGTTGATGCACCAGATATAACACCCATAGCGAGGTATGTTGCGCTCAAAGCCTGGGTTAGCTGTCCTACGAAAGTCGCTCTCTTTTAGCGTTGCTATATCACCATGGTATCTTATGCTGGCAACCAAACCTGGTCAGGAGGAGGTTTTCAGCTAAGACTTTACGATTAGATCGGCTACTTAAAGTTGAGCGCCGCTTCCTAGCCCCTCCTTTTACGATGGCGTCACCATTTGTAGGTATTCCAGTTGACCTCAGAGCACGGAAAGTACAGGGGTCTCTCCGGAGACGGAGTCTTTCGGGACAGATCCGATCCCTTGGCATTGCCTGAGGATATTCTTTATGAGAGATACATCAGAGGGTATTCGCTATTTGATTGTCCTTGTTGGACCTTATGTAGGCAATGCTACAAAAAGAAGCCGTGCGCTTACTGTTGCGCAGTGTCTGTGTTTCACTGCGATGTTTTGCCAAGGGTACATATTTGCATATAGTTGGTGTTGCCGAAAATATAAGCAAAAATACAGTCTGCCTTGCGATACGCAAGGTTGTAGCTGCTCTAAATACACTGCTAAATATGTTCGTGGTGTTTCCCAGCTTTTTGCCAACACAAACTGTCAAGGAAGGATTTTATCAACTTGCAGGTAAAAGAAAACACCTGTTTGCGTGAATGAGTGGTAGAGTGGAGGTAGCGCGTCAGTCTTGAGATTCTGCGTGCTGGGTTTGTTTCCCAAGTGAAGTGGGAGTTCCTTATGTGCCATTGGTGGCAGATGATGTCGTGGACCCTTTTAACAATTGATCATCCCACAGGAGTGGCTGTAAGACGGGCGATAACTACAGTTTTTTGGTTACATTTTGTTGAAGTCATGGATTTTTGTTTAATTTCAGTTTCCTCTCTAGGAAATAAGTTGATTTTTTTGGTGGGAACATTTGTTGAATAAATCTTGTTTCATTAGAAGTGGACAGAAATACATTTGGTCATGTTTATTTGTTCTATCGCCGTGCATTTGCTGTGAAAGTAGAACAAAATCATTATTTCTGAGGGTCAGTGTAGCTTAACCAAAGAAAATATAGGTAGCCTAATACAAAAAATAGCCTACCCTCTCGAGGAGCTGGATCTCAAGCTTCAGTTTTTTAATTTCAAGAAGTTTCTTTTCATTATCCAGCTCCAGGTTGCGCTTATACAGCTCCCTTACATTGTCGGTTCTAACCTATAGAAATTAGTGGTTAAAATCATAATTCACTTTCGGTCAAAGCCTTGTGGCGCACCTTACAAAAGGAAGAAACTAAATTTAAAAAAAACCTTGTCTGTCCCGCGAGAAGGCCTTGATGAGGAGGTGGACATGGAGGAGGCAGTTGGCTCATCTAACGTCTCATCTCTCTTTAGAATAAATTATCAAAAGGAAGAGATGTGAAACAGTTGCATGCGGTTACAGCACTGCTCGGTTGAGTTTCCCATTGTGGTGGCTCTTTAGAACGTCCAAAGGTGCCACCACGTTCGATGTAGGCTACATTAACCTTATAGTAACTTGGAAGTGCCGTGTCGTCCATTATCCCTTAGGCTACATAACCAACAGCTAGCCTATGTCAGTGACATAATAGGCATTTTCTATTCTGCAATTTATTATATATATATATATATATATATTATAGGTGTGAGAATTGTTAAGAAAAATCACCTCCATAGTCACCCTGGACTCACAGGCCGACAGAGTCTCGTCATCGTCTATGTTCTGAAAGAATCAGTGAGACTTATTATAGGCCATTTTTTCCCAAATCCTGCTCACATTTAGAAGAATACACGCTTTGACAGTAATAGGCTACCTCTTCTTGGAGATTGAAGGCCACTGTCGGCGGCTCCCGCAATACAATGTTGGTATCTTCAACTAAAATTACACAAATGAATTTACACTCAATCATCTCACATTTGATAAGACAATTATGTATGTTCCTTGCCAATAGGCCTACATGAATACATACCGACTACATACGCATCAGATAGGCCTACTGAGGCAGTGGGGTCAGAAGACAAGCCCCCTGCCACTCCGGCCATCATCGGCCGCCCTTCATTATTTGCGAAGGCCAGCTCCTCCGACACAGTGAAGGGCGGTGGAGCTGACCCCCTCCCAGTGGTGTTGCTCTGATTTTTTTTTTCTTATTTGCTACAGGTAATCAACAGATGAAAGGTTAGAGCCTAGCCTATTGCAAATCATAGGCTTCATTCACCTGAAATTATTGAAATGTATGCTTTAAACTTACCACATTGAATTATGTTTTTGTGCTTATTTCTTACTTGCACCCATGTTCGGACGGTCGTGCTAGCACCCAATTTAGATGGGGGTAAAAGGCATGATGATGGACAGGCAAGGTATGAACCCCGGTCACTGGTGTTCAGCTCACATACTAATCCACCACACCACCATCACTACCTTCCAGCACTTGCAATACGTTTCTTACATATAGGATGTTTTTTAAATGAATTCCCTAAATTACACAATAAAGCAAGTTGGAGGTTGCTTTTGCATTTTGCAATCATATGCATTCTATTGGGATTAATGGCGAACAATTCTGCATTTGGCATAGTTATTTTTAGACAATTTGGCTATGCAGAATCTTTTCACTTACGCATTCACAGAATCTGCTATTTTTTGCCAGCACGCCTCCCTAGCCTTATTATGGACAACTGTATTGCCCCTTGCCGTTATTTGCTTCTTTAACTCCTCGTATGAGTTCATAATCACTACTTGCTCCTCCTGGGTGAAATACATAGCCCGTGTTCGCTCCGTCGGATCCATTTCGTCAAGGTGAATAACATTGGGTTACGCCCTTTTTATGGGAACGCGCATTGAAACTAAAGCGGAAAACCTGTCTTGACAAAGTGACTCGTAAGTGAGCTTCGTGGTACCATTTAACTCTGATTGCGAGTTTCGTATTTGTCGATCCAGGTTATTCAAAGAAAGCCTGGGTATGTTCAGCGAGCTTCGTAGTATACCCCATAGCTCTGACTTAAAAAAAAAAAAAAATTAACCTTTATTTACTTCGAACAAGCCATTTATACTTTACCGCTGAACAAGTTAGCCAATCACAACACAGGGCAGAAAGGGGGCAGGGCATCAACACAAACGCCTGGAAAACATGATAAACTAAAGTTGTAACAATGATTGCAATCTTAACTTTACAGCATAAACTCGTGTCATAATGACTTTAAATATCAAATGTAATGCTATTTAGTAACATCCCCGGTGTTCTCTCCAGAGCTTAGCTGGTAAATCAGCTGTTCTGCCCGCTATGCCGGCCAGTGTTGGCGTGATCAGCTGTTCTCCGGAGGAAGGCAGCGTGTCCTGGTGGAAGGGCCATTAAAACACCAAATTAAACACAAAAACTCTCTAAAACAACATCGTTAGAGAGGACAGACATCAGGGAATTACAGTGAAAAAAATAAAAACTAACAAAAAGACAATACATGTTTAAAAAAGCAAACTCAAAGGCTGGAGTTACGTAGCATGCAGCTTTCGCGCACACCGCTGAAACAGTAAAAAATTATGATATTACTAACACACTTACATATTGTTATGAAGATACAATTCTTCAGAGATGCCTTAGTCAATGTTACATTTAAATGGTCATTTTAATATATATTTTTAATTAGTAATGTTTTGCTTCTCACTATACATTATCAATCTAATTAAAAATAAACACAAAATTCACGGATTTTTTTTTTTAAATTAATCACATCTGTGCCACTTTCACAATACAAAGCTCTCACTGAAGCATAATACACACATAACACAAACACATAATTGTTAACTACAATTATAAATGACAGTGTACTACAAATAATTACATACACTCCTATTACATCAGCTCTGATTGTCGGCCTGCCTCTCTCTCCTAGCGACCTGAGAACGATGGGATTTGCCACGTGGCATTTAAAAGCATATAAACATATAATTAATTAGTGGTGACATTACAAGACACTTTATGGTCAATGGAAAATTACGATTATAAACATCTAATAAAACCTGTAATACATTCTGATTCTTTACTACCACACTACAAGCAAAGTGAGCTACCATGTGCCATAATACCATGATAAAGAGAGTTCCTGTACACATTTACAGATTTTACACACCGATGCTAATAAAGGCTGCTGTGACTGCTTCACAAAACCCCTACATGTTAACCGCACATTACACATTCTTTTCAACCACGAAAATCCTGACTTAGTCCTGACAGCCCTTTCTTTCATACACAGATTACAACAATGGGCTTTATGTAAATGGCTGTTAAACTTCGAACAAGCCATTTATACTTCACCGCCAAACAAATTGAAATCAGCCAAACACAACGCAGGGCAGAAAGGGTGCGGGGCACCAACACAAATACCTGGAACCAACAACCTGATTTTCAAAAGATTTGATATTCCAGCTCCAACAACCAGCAACGGCACAATTCACACCCCCCCCCCCCCCCCCCCCACCATGTCTATCACCACCCCAATTCCACCACCTCAGACTACAGACCACCCCAACCTCCACACCTATAAACAATTCAACCTCCCCTCCCCACCACCATCACCATGTATCAAGTGATCTGGTTGAGGACTTCTAAGATGGTGCAGGGCCAACCATCTGCAGCTGAACACCTCCACTGTGTACTGTAGCTACAGTTAATTTTTTATATATATATATATATATTAGTGGTGGGCATAGATTCATTTGTTTAATCTAACTGTAATCTTGGAATTAATCTAGATTAAAATGGCTCATTTGAATTCTGTCGAAGGCATTTATGTGTGTGCTACCTAAATGACTAAAAATAAGTCTGCGTGATTGTTGACGGGGGGGGGGGGGGGGGCAGTAATGACACCGTTTATGACGTTTATCATCTTTTTTTAAAATATATATTTAAGAGGCCCCTGATTGGCTGAGGCCCCAGGCTGAAGCCCAGGTAAGCCCGTGCATTAAGGCCCCACTGCCCAGACCTACGACCGCCGGGGGGGGGGGGGGGGGGGTCGCCGGGCAGAGGACACAGCCGTTCCGCAGCGCAGCCGTTCCACAGCGCAGTCATTCCGCGGCACTTACCTTCCTTGGTGGAAATCCGGTATAGACCCAGCTCCCAACCCAACTTTGAGAATAGATTAACGGCGATAATTTTCTCGCGTTATCGCAGCGCGTTAACGCCGATAACGGCCCACCACTAATATATATATATATATATATATATATATATATATATATATATATATATACACATACCTGTATATATATATTTCATTCTATTCTTAAGGTTAGGGTTTTTAATTTTTGTTTAATGTATACTACTAGATACTTGAATTTCCCTCAGGATAAATAAAGTACCCACCTATCTATTGCAGCTGCTCAACATACCATTGTTCACCTTATCTCACCAACCTGTGCAGCAGCACTTTATACCCATCCCCAAAACTTATTGTTACTGTAAAGCTCTTTGATGTATTTCCTCCTACACACTCCACGTATTATAAACGCATGCAAGTCACACCTGAACCTGCGAGATGAGGGTAGACTACCTCATCCCGCGACGACACTCATGGAGATTATTCTGCCCCAATACTTGAGTGTCAGTATTAAAGAGTTCATAAGACCATCCATCTGGGAGGTCGACGCTCTCTTACTGGGTACCGCCTCTCGCTGGAAAGATCAGTCTTACTGTCTCTGGAAGGTGACGGTATAACTGCCAGGGATGGAGGCTCCACCATCTCTGGCGGAGGGTCAGGAACCGGCACCTCAGGAGCAGCGGCGCTCCCAGGTGGTGATACATATTCACCAATGTAGTCTCCCAGGGACTCCTCAGTGCACTCCATCAAAGGCAGCTCGGATGTTGCTGCCGCCGCCATTTGTAGAAGTTGGTCAACATGCCTCTTCCAGGTGAGGCCTTGAGTCGTCTGGACGGTATAGGCGACAGGCCCGGTCTGTGCCACAATGGTCGCAAAAACCCACCGTGGCCCCGTACTGTAATTCTTTGCCAACACCTTGTCACCAGGAGAGAAGGCTCTTTGTTTTGCTCGTTGATTCCTTCGCAGGACCTGCTCTTCCTGCTGATGTTGAACAGTGTCCTTCACTGCTGCTGGTTTCAGTAGGTCGAAGTTGGTTCGCAGGTCTCTTTTAAACATCATGATTGCGAGGGAGACTTTTGTGGTGCCATGGGGTGTGTTGCGATCGTTCAACAGGAATCTGTGCAAACGTTGATGAAACATTCCTTGGCCTTGAGATGCCTTTAACGCATGTGTCAGGGTTTGGACAAACCTTTCGGCTAACCCATTAGTAGCCGGATGGAATGGTGCTGATTTTATGTGTTGTACCCTGTTTGCTTGCAGAAACGTGGCCATCTCTTGTGACACCAGCTGGGGTCCATTGTCAGACACCAATTGTAGGGGGGAACCAAAACTACTGAACATTTCCCCTATTTTTTTCGATGGTTTTGGCAGTGGTGGTGGACTTCATGATGGCCACTTCGGGCCATTTGCTGTGGGCGTCTACAGCTACCAGTAACATCCGCCCTTCCACTGGCCCCGCAAAATGTATGTGAACACGCTGCCTGTGGAGTGTTCCGAACTTTCTGGCATGCTACCTTTTCAATCTCCCTGTCTACTCCTGGCCACCAGAAGTAACTCTGTGGCAGGGTTGATCCTACCACATGCCACCTAAGTGGCTTTCCTTGGGGCCCTTCAACACGGGTAGATGTTGTTAAATAGGTTTATTGGAGAGCAGGTGGTATTTGCTGAGCTGATGTTCAAGCTGCCATGACAGTGGCTCCTCCTCGAGTGTGTGTTGATGGCTGGTTAATCCTGGGTGCCATGATTGCTCATGCACCCCAGGTGTACAGCCCCACCCAGCCAGAGTCCAATCAGTCTGACTCAGGCCAGGTGAGGCTGTAAACCAACCATCAACAACACACACTCCACACACACACCCTCCACATATCCCCAACACCAAATTGAGGCTGGGGAGAATCCCCAGTCCCAAAAGTCTGTTTTCATTGGTCTCTAGACTGTGAGCGCACGTTCGAGTGTGTGAAAGCCTTGCTGACCAACGCTCCCATACTCGCTGCACCCTTGTGTGAGCGGCCGTTTAAACTTTGCGTTGATGCAAGTGATGCAGGCGCGGGCACTGTCCTTCAGGAAGGTGATGATATGGTGGAGCATCCTGTTTCGTACTTCTCCAAGAAGTTTAACCGCCATCAACGGGTGTACTCCACCATTGAGAAGGAGGCTCTTGCTCTTGTTCTGGCCCCCAAAGTTAGCCTAAGTGGTTTGTTAAGTTCGTCGTACAACCATCAGACAGTTTTCACACCGTTTCCCGTAACGACCATCGTTAAAACGCTCGTAGCTAACAAGAGCTCCAGGGATACTCGTAGCGGGCTACGAGTGTCGTTAACTTTAGCCTCAGTGGAGTCACCAGCTGGACATCCAGCTGGACATTCAGTGGTATTGGATCCAATACCACTGAATGTCCAGCTGGTGACTCCACTGAGGCTAAAGTTACGATGGGCTATATAGCTTAGTCTATGTTATTGGTAATGGTGTGTCACGTCTGGGCCTATTGTGTGCCGTTAGGTTGTTATAATTTGGTGATTGATAAAGACGATGTTACAAATCGGCCTATTCTTAAAAACAATTGTTGCCGAGGGCCAAAATAAAGCGGGGAAGTCCAGAAAATGTTTGAGCAGGCAGGGCACTCACAATGTGTGAGTGGGGGGATTTGTGCAGCCTGTGACATAGGCTACTCATAAAACATAGCCTATAGCCTAAAATAACATTAAAAAAACATAAAAGAAAAGAGCCAAGGACCAGGCAAAAGGGGTATGTGGTGCGTAATGGTGGGGATTGGTGTTGACAGGGATGTTTAGTGACATGTGGGAGAGGCGGGGGGGGGGGGTTAGAAAAGTCTCAATCACTCTTCTACGTGTATCAAAACCAGCCACATAGTTTTGAGGGAGGTCTTCCTGAAACCCTTGTTCTTCCTCGTCGCCATCCTCCGGCTCACCTAACGCTACCCCGGCCTTAGTTGCAATATTATGTAACATTGCTGTCACACAAATCACAGCGCATGACTTCTCTGGCGAGAACTGGAGCCCCCCGCCGGACTTGTGGAGGCATCTGAAGTGCAACTTCCACCTCCCGATTGTGCGCTCTACGATGCACCGGGCCACGCGGTGGGCCTCGTTGAAATCTTTGTTGTGTACGTCTCGAGGGTTAGCCACTGGTGTAAAGAGGTTAGGCCGAAGAGGATACCCACTGTCTCCAAGGAGCCGCCACTCTCCCCTGGAGGCTGCAGCCAGCCGACCGATGGAGGACTTTCGGAAGACGAAGGAGTCGTGTGTGTGTGTGTGCTTCCAGGCCATCTCGCCACGACATCAAGGATGATGCCCTGATGGTCGCACACCACCTGGCAGTTTACAGCTGCATATCCCTTCCTACATATAAAGACGTGGGCATCCACATGAGGAGTCAGTATCGGAACTAAAGTTCCATCCACGGCTCCGACCACTTGTGGAATGCGAAATGACCGAAAAAAGTGCTCTTGGGTAGCACTCATCTCGTCTCTGGTGGTGGGGAAATGGACGTGCTGCAGCACCAGAAGGAGGCTGTAAGTCACTACTTGGACTGACCTGCAGACTGACGCCTTGGACAGGCCAAGCCATCACCGACGACCTGCAAAAAGCTCCCTGTTGCATAATACCTGAGAGTGCAAAGCTCCTCCTGGTTGCTCAGGTCTTGGCTGATGGTTCCAAGCAGCTGTCGTCAGAAATGCCTCATGAAAATGTGTTCACAGGTAATTTAATTTTCCCAACATCCACATGAAATACCTTAAAATGTATTGAAAATATGCATCACCTTGGTGCTCTGGGAGTATGATTGACAGTTGTGCTGGCTGGCCCAACTTCTCCTCCTCAAGGGCAAGCTGACGTGCCGCAATCTCTAGTTTGGCCCTCTTCAAAAGTATGACCTCCTCTTGAAAGGCCTTGTCTCGCTCGGCGGCTTCCCTCAAAAGACCACAGACGTCCTTCAGTAGACCAACCTTCTCTCTCTCCAACTCTACCAGGTCTTGGCTGCATTGGCAGCTGTTAAACGCGGTGATCGACAGTGGCAGTTGAGGCGGTGGAAGGAGTTGTGTAGGTAGCAGCCGAGGTGGAAGGTGTGGTGAACCCTGGATTGACGACGGGTAAGGAGGTGGCAGCAGCCAAGATGGAAGGTGCGGTGATCAGGACTGGTGAGGAGGTGGGAGCAGCCGAGGTGGACTGGTGGGGGATGGGTTCATCAGCCTCCTGCCATTGCTCCCCTGAAGGATCCTGTATACCTGCATGTATATCCACTCCCCCGGGGATGTATTGGGAGGCAGAGAAGCCTATGATGGCCATTGCTCTCTCTTCCTCATCATTGAGGGGCTGTGCCGTGTTCACCCCCGCACCAGTCAGGGTAGTCTGATGGCGAAAGTCAGACGCTTTTTTTTTGTTGAGGCTGACAAAGTCCTGCCATTTCTTCCTCACCTCTAATTCTGACCTATTTCTGCCAGTGACCACAGTCATTCTCTCGGCAATTTCACCCCACTTCTTCGCTTTCTGTTTGTTTGTGTCAAATAACAGGCTTTTGTTTGCCTCTACCTCCTCAAGGAGAATATGCAGTTTGTCAGCTTTAAAAGCTTCCCTTCGCTTGCGAGCCTTGTCCGCCATTTTGCAAAAGGCCTTACCTGTTTCCGGAGGGTGTTATATAGGTGTGTCATTTCACGTGAGCAATTAATTAATTGAACAATTATGCCATAGGCTGTTTAGCAATATAGCATGTCGGCCTAGGCCTAATCAATTGTGTTGTAACATTTTTAGCATTCATATAGGCTATTGTAGTTTATTCTTTTCGTAGGCTACTCTGCTGTTGGCCTTGATGGGGAGATATTTTTTTGCTGCCACAAAAGTTAGTTTCATGCAACAACATTCCTGCATCTCCCCCTCTTACAGAGCCCATTTCAGCACCGTGTCAGTGGACAGTTACAAGGCTACGATCGATCGTTAGATCTGTGCACGCGCATTCATGTTCAAGAGGAGTTTCGGGAAACGCATGGAAAAAAATAACGATCGTTTCGAAAGATGATTCGTAAGAAGGATCGTACGATCCATCGTTATCGGGAACCTGGGTCCTGGCCCTTTTGACATTTTGAGGTGTATGTTGGTTCTGCTGGTATGCCTACTGTTGTGTACACCGATCACAACCCCTTGGTGTTCATCAATCAAATGCGTAATACTAACCAGAGACTCATGCGCTGGTCTTTGTTTCCCCAGGATTTTAACGTGGAAGACAATGTCCTGGCTGTCACGTTGTCGAGATGTTAATGATCTTGTGTGAATAACATCTGTGACCTCCTGTTATTTAACATCTTAGGGTGGGGGTGTTATGTGTGGGCCTGTAGGGGCGCAGTTGCGCCCGACTGGTTGCTTGCTTGCTCTCCCTCTCTCTCTCCTGTGTCTCTCTCCCTCTGTTGCGCTCTGGCGCCCTCTCTCTTGTCTGTTTTTATCCTCCAGGAATGCACACCTGTCCAGGATTGGAGCCAATCAACAGATGACAGTATTTGAGGAGGTCTGAGTGGGAGCCTCACTCTCTCGCGAGCCAATGCCCGATACACAACTACAGGGGGTGGGGGGGGGGGGGGGGAGTTTTTCCCTGATTCCCCAGCATGTTTTTCAGTGCTGGAGTTTTGTTTTGTTAGTTTGTTGTTTTAGTTTGGGTTGGAGATCACCAGTAGTCTAGTTTTCGGTTTTCTTTGGTTCATTTAGGATTAGATTGCTTTTCTTTTCCTTTTTGATAGGTTAGAGGGAATAGCTGGGTGCGACGGCCCATTGCGTGGCTGGCCCAGTGATTTCCCCTTTTGTTCATTTCAGCTGGGATCTCCATCCTCTTTTGTTGATACACAGAGGTTTATTGTTTTACTTAAATAAACCTTGGTTTCATTTAGAACTCTGGTGTCTGAGCGTCCTTTTTAAATCTGTTACGCCCTCTCAGCGAGCCTGTATGGTAGGGGGTCCGTAACACTGTACATTAGCTATAGGTTACTTTGTGTGGTGGTGTTTCAAGATTTATGTAACCATCAAACTCAGCTATTTTTCCACACTAACTGGCAACCTTGATCGCTGACGACAGAGATACCACGTACCAACGTCATACTATTGGCTGACAAACCTTGTTAGCACGGGAACCAAACATCAGACATAGATCAACAAAACATTCAATTTGGACCCGGCAACATTTAAACGATTATTTCACAATTATATTTTCTTTTAGGAAAAACGATACTTTTATTGCGCACCTTTCTAAAAGCTTGGATGTATTATTATTAAAAAAGAAATACTCGTCTACATAAAAATGTGTGAACTGCAAATGAATGGAAGTGGCTGAGATTAACTAGAGCCTAACAACAAACCCATTCATATACATTTATTGTGAAATTATTCAAGCATCAAGTCTGTAAATAATGCTCCACAGAAATTCTGCACGTTTCACTTGTATTCAGTTGTCAAAACAAAAATTACAAACTATTATTGACATTTTTGTTTACTTGTTTCCCTTTGCAGCTTTGCACAGTACACAGAATTACCTAAAACTTTACTTGAACAATCAGTTTACATCTCACATGGAATGGCCTTATTAATAAAAACAAATTATTAAATAAGTACTCAAACCTCCTACACACATTGGAGACAGAACATTGAGTGCATTAACTTATGTATTTCAAATATTATAAAAGGGCTAAATATTAAAAACAATTATTTTTAAACATAAAAAGTTACATTTTAAATTGCACAAAATCGCAGTGCACTAAGGAACTGTAGAATACGGACTTCCTCACAAATGTCTAGCCTTATTATAACTGAATAATATGTGTATGAATATTTAACAGTCTAGCAGGTAATGGCCACATACACCACGTTGGAGGGTTACCGCACTTCGATAACTTAAATTATTGGGGCTCTCTTTTCTAAATGCAAGCTGGTCATTACCGTTAACTTTACATGAATGTTACACTAAAGACTGATTTTAATGCAGTGAAATGCAATATAAATGCGATAGTCACCTTGATTCTGTGATAGGCTACCTGATTGTGATTATGGGTCAGTCGTACAGTTAACCTCTCATTGAACAATACAGCAACAATAGCATTATCATTTTAACTTAATTCCTACAACTATTCCATTTTTTATATCGTCATTGTGATATGCTGTTTTAATGTGATGGAATTCATTACTTCAATATTGAAAGGTGCTTCACAAAAAAAACTAATAGTGTATATATATATATACTGTATATTCTTATTATAATTAATTATGGTAAGAACCAGTTCCGCTCACTTAATAACACAGCACAGTGGTTCTCTGGTAGGTTGGCCTATTGGATAACCTTTTCATTAGAGTAGTGACAAATTACTGTGAACCTCACAATTATAAGATGGCATTGGAGATAAAATCTATAATTTATTGATCGAGTGAGTGACACAAACCTAACGTAGTGTGTGTATATATAAGTGAGTGCTGGTTGTCTAGAGTAGCATCCAGCTAAGCTACGTGAAAGCTGGTGCTTGATGTCACGAAGGCTACACACTGTTAGCTTAACAGGTTATTTTGAAAAACAATACTCACATATGATTAAACAAAATATGTGTTCACTGGAAGCATGCAAAGTGCTCTCCTATCTAAAAAAACAAAACATTACACTTTTTTATAGTAAATTCCTTAGCTGTAAGTTGTTTTCATTGTTAACAAGTGTTGCTGTGAATTGTGGTTCAAGATGAAGACGATGCTTTGCTTAAAACAATGTGTGGGGAAGCAGATGCAGAAAAATGTAAGCAGTTGGGGGTCGCAAGACTTTTCAGACCTAAAAATTCGGTCACGGGCCAAAAAAGGTGGGGAACCCCTGCCTGGACTAATGGTTAGACTAGCTTAGCTGGCTTGTGTTAAACTGATTTATGGTTAGGATTCTAGCTTGAAAGATTAGCAGTAAAAGGAGTTATGGTTAGGAGACAAGTGGTTGGAGATAATAATAATAATTAATAATAATAATGATGATGGTTAGGACAGTGTTTCACAAAGTGGGAGGCGTGCCTCCCTTGAGAGTTGCAGGGGTACTGCTGGGGGGGCGCAGGGAGATGGGATGGAAGGGATAATTTGATGTAATTTAGTGAGGGGAAAAGCTCAATTGCAGACTGTATAAAAGGTTGCAGACTTCTGAAATGTTGAAGCTCCGCAAGCAGACTGCGCAAACTGCGTGTCCACAATGTTACGGCAAAACGGCGACTATAAATGCCATGGCCGAGATGTCCGCACACTTAACAAACTGCGCATCATGGCCACTATAAATGCTATTTCAAAAAAATAAACACTTTGCTCAACAAGTTGGCAACGAGGCAACTGACAGCAACAAGGACTGTCTTTTAGCTTATGTGTGATACAATGAGGAAATTATTTGTCCGAGGATTTGCTGTTCTGTAAATATGCTGCAATGCGGACAACAGGCTATTTTTTAAATGTATCACTTAGCTGAGCTAGGGCTTCATTCATTTAATTTGAAGGGAGTAATGTCTGTTTTGTTTTTTTACCAATAATGGTGGGAACAGGTCAGGTGGGGGGGGGGGGGGGGGGTTGACAAAAAAACTTTGGGAACCATTGGGTTAGGAGACTAGCTTGACATTTGACAGTGTTGGTGACGGTGAGTAGTATCAAATTAGCTGGCCCAAGGCGGACTTATTTGTGTCAAATGATGTGTCTATTGCTTTGTTGATGAACATTGTGACATATGTTAAGCCCTGTCCAGGGTATTGTATTTTATGCCTTACTTTATGATATGGAAGAGAGTCACGTTATAAAGAACTTGGTGGCCATTGTTCCAGGCATATAGTGCCCTGTCACGTGGGTTGTAGTCGAGCATTGACAGGTGGCTGTATTGATTTGTAAGGGGGACGTCGATGTACTCGTAAGTGGAGGAGTTGGTCGAATACGCGTAGTACACCTTGGTGCCGCCCGAGTAACCGTTAGTAACGTACAGCGTTCCGCAGATCATGAACGCCTCGCCGGCGCTGCGCTTCGGGTGGTTGGTGGTCCAACTGCGGATGATCTGCAGCGTGCTGGGGTTCAATTGGCTGAGGACGATGTTCCCCGCATTCTGATTGGTGGCGTAGACGGCCCAGAGCCCTCCCTCGTCCACCATGAGGTCGATGTCGGAGTGGCCGCCCCAGGAGTAGTGGTACATGTTGTTGTAGCCGGCAAAGTCCAGCTGGCGCGTGCGGCTGATGAGGGATGTGCTGAGGTCGAAGCGGATGATGGTGTGACTCTGGAACTTGTTGTAGTAGATGGAGCCGTTGTACACCACCTGACCCGTGCCGGACCAGGGGTGGGGCAGGCGGTGGGACGTGAAGTTGTCTGTTGTCATGAAGTCGTACATGGACGGGTACTCCCTGACAAAGCGGTTGTTATGGTAACCGTCCATGTACCACACCTGAATGGGAAGGGGGAGGAAACGACGGGCGTGACTTTAAAAGGGGCTCTCACACAGTTCAACACTGCTTAAGCCCAGGCTAACGTTAGTCTCAGGCTAGGATAGCACAGGGCCTACTTGGCCTATGTTCACACACGTTTCTGCTAGCTCCAGGGCTAAGTGCGAGCCCAGGGCTAAGCGTTCACAGTTCACACATACGTTTGTGGCCACATGTGAAAGCCCCTTTGGTTTAATGATTTACTCTTTAATGATCATTTCTGTCTCAGCATTTGTATTATCCGTGACAGTAAATGTAGAGCACCTCAGCATTAAAATTAGGCTTTCATTGAAGTGTTTGTATAAGAAAATGCAGAAAACTCTGTCGTATAATGAGATCTACTGACCCTGTTGTCTCCAGGAGGGGCCACAGGGTCCGTCATCCAGGAGCCGAACCTGGACCCGGACGTCTTGATAGTAACGGGCTCAGAGATCCCTGTCAGCTTGCCACACGCTGAAACAAAACGCAACCCACCACCAAGCTTTTGTGTGTGTGTGTGTGTGTGTGTGTGTGTGTGTGTGTGTGTGTGTGTGTGTGTGTGTGTGTGTGTGTGTGTGTGTGTGTGTGTGTGTGTGTGTGTGTGTGTGTGTGTGTGTGTGTGTGTGTGTGTGTGTGTGCGCGCATTAGTTTGTGTGTGGGTATGCAGATGTGCACAAGTATGTGAGTGTTTGTGATGCTCCATAGGTCATGCTCACCCAGTTTCTGCATGCAGGCCCTGAGGCGCTCCTCCAGGTTGGCCACACGGCTGTTGAGGTCCTGGTAGTCCAGCCCGCCCAGCTGCTCCTGCAGGGAGCTGAGGAGCGCCGTCACGTTGGCCGCCTCCTCCCTGAACTGCACCACCAGGCGGGCGTCGGCCTTGTAGGCCTCCAGCACCGGGATCAGGGGGCGGAGCTCGTCCATCTTGGCCTTGATGGCCTGCAGAGGAAACAGACAAGTGTGTGTTGCATTTGGTTTTCTGCGCCACGCTGCTGGCAAAGGTGTTTCCTATTCATCTGATTACAAAAAAAAAAAAATGCGGGAAATGCACACCACAACGCAGCGGGGGCTCCAACCAGTGACCCGATCAGAGGGTGAACGCTCTCACCACTAAGACAAATGTCTTTGTATTGTATTGTACTTTCATTTTATATTATTGGACCCCTGCCCAGAGACCACAGATGAAAACTGTCATGAAGCTAATTCTGGTGCAATTGTGCATGGCCCCTGACAAATAAACAACACACTAAACTGGACTGCAGCCATTCAGGTGGACGGTTACAGCTGGGAACTGCCAGCAACACTTAAAGTCTCGACCAAATAAGACAAACTAAATTATTCACAACATTATATGACCATGGTTAAGAGGGCTTGTGGAGGTAATGGTTTGGCTTTTGGCTACTAGATGGACAACTCAAGTGCTAGCAGGCAGCTTTATATATCACATGTATAATTCATATACATTTCTATAATTTAAATATACAGATAATAGAAAGGCTCAGGGCTTTCAGTGGAGACTGTCCCTGTTGTTAAAAACACACAGGGTCATTTTTAGTGTTATTGTACCAAGCCCTGTCTTAACCAAACTCTTGGATAATCAAACCTTTAGTAATACATCGCGGTTTGTTGAACCTGGCTTAGAAAATCATTACAGGCCGATGAAGCCACATTAAACTTTTCATCGACAATCTTGCAGGATTAAGTAGACTATTGACCAATCATTGATTCATTTCTCCTGACGCCATTTTCTTTCCTTTCGATCAGACAAGGCGGCTATGTTTTACCCAGACAGTTTTTCTGAATAACACCTCAAACCTAATTTAATCAAATGAGATGAATATTTTAATGGAAGCCCAGATCCTGAATGCAATAAAGTATTTTGTCAGATGGAAGTGAACCTGCCAACCGGGATTACAGTTACTAGGCAACTGCTTGCTATGTTGAGTTTAACCTCAACCCACCAGCAGAGGGAAACAAGGAACAGTTCTGAAAATGCTCTCATCTTGTGTTGCATCATTGTTAAAATAGAAACACTGACCCTTGGCTATTAGGGATGTTATTTTATACGTATATAGTTTATTAGTTGGATTATTTAATATTTTAGGGGTATTTGTTACCGGACTCATTAACTCTATTTCACGATGAATGTTTGTTACTTGAGAAACTACCATTTTGCATGAATGATGACGCTTTTATCCAAAGCGACTTGCAGTGTATTTTAAATTCAGTCGCAGGAAGAGGTTAGACACCTTGAGATTCGAAGATAATACCCTTTGGCTGGAAGGCACTAAAACCCCAGCCCCTGTAGTGGTGTGCCCCTGTAGTGTGTAGTGTGTAGTAATAGGCCTATGTTATAATGGTTTCAGTATAAAATCACAATTTGAACGTGCTCCTTCAATGTATAAACAACAGTTCAACAGCAGAACCAATTTAAAACACTTTATTTTTCACACCTTGTCAAAAATGCAACATCTTACTGTCCCATGCGTCATTCAAAAAACAAGACATCAATATTAGATTATCATTATGTAGAAGAACCTTCAGCAACCAGATTTAGTTACACAAGAGGTGTGTGTGTGTGTGTGGGGTGGGGGGTTGTCATGCAGAGAGAAGTGTAGAGGTTTGACTTAAAGACTTCATAGGGACAGAACAGGAGGTCAAGGCTATTCTGTCTTATACACAATCAGTCACATGTATTTTCGCCATGCTAGTCGAGCAGTGATCTCATTAGATCTAGTTTAGAGGAGGATTTTTAACACATACTTAACTCAGTGAAGACAGAACACTTCTTATCGTACAAGGCTCACAAAAAACCACACGCACACACACACACACACTAACTCACTCACTGACACACACACACACACACACCTAGTTATAGTCTGACATGCTAGATTTGCAAACAGCTTCAGGTCGAGTGCGATGAAAGTATTTCTCAGTCACTCCCCTCCCCAATTATTTTCCAAGTGGCTTCAAGTAAAGTGAAAGGTCAAAGGTCAAGAGATGCTGGACAGGAGAGTTTGGAATGTCATGTTGGAGGTGAGGCCTTGTGGGATAGCCTGTCCTGGCGCTTCCTAACGTTAGCCCTGCAAGCAAGAGAACAACACCGTTGAGTGTTGGCTGTTGGCTTAAGCTGAAGAGCAACCAGCACACTTCCTGGTTTTCAGCCAATCACGCAGCTAGAAGCCATCTCAACTCAAAGAGAGGGTTCTATATCGGAATGTCTGAAGATTTACACAAAATGACAAATAACGTTGACGCAGTAGGATTATTTGGCTTGTCATAGCCGGGTATAATTTGTATTAATAACTTTAGTCATATCTAAATCAGAAAGATTATTGTTAATGTCAGAATCCTGTTCAACAAGAAATGTGAAGAATTGGGTTTAATAACAACAATGAAAAAAATAAATCTCTACAAATACATTAATTTCCTGCACACTAGTTCTACCAACAGAGAACCAGGTCATTTGTTCTGGTTACTTGGTGTATTTATTAGAAAGTAATCTGTGACATGGAAGCCATACTTCAGACAGCATTGCATGTATTAAACCACAGTAAGCCTACCTAGTGCTCTTCTAGTATTAAGAGACAGATGTATGTGCCACGTGTCATCTATCATTTTGTGTTAGTTTGATACTCGTGGTGCGTTGTCAAGACTTTGTCTAAATTTCAATGTAACATGAGTCCTGTTCTCACTTTAAATATTAAAGTTACACACACACACACACACACACACACACACACACACAAAGCTCAGGTATGTTTAAGTGGGAACCCCCGCATCCTCTTTCTTTCGGACCTCCCAAACTTTAAACTCATTGGTTCCAAGTGTGACGGGTCTTACCTTGTACTGTCTGGCCGTGTTGCTCTCGTGTCCGTCTTCCACTTGTTTGAATTTGTTCTCCAGACCTTTCAGCTGCACTTCCATCCTCTCCACGTACTGCAGGTCCCGCTGGGTCCGCTGGTCCAGAACCTCGATGGACTGGGTCATGTTCTGCACCTGGACAATCAGGAGATGTAGTGTGGGTTCATTTTGAAAGCAACTGCTGAGGTGCTTGCACACTGCCCCAACAAATCCAAACATCGGGCCAGTGTGCCATACCCATTGGTGGTTGTTGGACGTTTTTTTGTTGGCGAACATGTCGTATTGGTGTTGGCCAACTACGGCCAACATGCTATAGTTAGGCGTTGGTGTTTGTTGGGGCAGTGTGCAAGCCCCTTAACACTACTTTCCATAGTATTCACTTCCATATTTATGGTAAGAATATCATTCACTATTCTTCTATGATATACATAATGGAAATTGGGAGTCAGGGATAGATGTTTAGGAACTTAATCTTCTGTTGTCAAGACAACCTGTTGACATAACCACCACCGAATAAGAAGAATCTTCTTCTCTTCTGTTTACGTACACAGTGCTATGTGTAAAACAAGACCTATCAGTTAGGTGCATCGTTAACTATATATTTGTACACATTTTCCTCCTTATATCACTATTAAATATTGTTACGGGGGTATGTAAAAGTTAGAGTAGGACCATGTTTACCTAAACCAGCAGTGGCTGTGTTTAGCGGTGTTTGTGTTTAGCAGCAGCAGCAGCAGTGTCACAGTAGAAATAACTGTTTGTGGTGTTCAGTTGAAGTACACCATGGGGAACAGTAGGTAGTTAGCAGCAGCAGTAAGTCTCCTCTATACCTTCTCAAGTAGCTGTTTGAGCTGCTTAGTCCGAGCATCTCTGGAGCAGACGGTCTGTTGAGGGGCCACTACGGTACACACACAGCGGCCCTCGGTGTCCTGGGCCGAGCTGAACACCTGCCACCCATCCTCCGGATTCGCTGGGAATACCTAAAAACATGGACAGAAAGAGTATTGGCCAGATTAGACAGGCCAAGGGGATATGGATATAGAGATCAGCCAGGCCATTGCCATTTTCACACCATAATTGATTGAATTATTGATTGATTGATTGGTTTTCTAATAATATATTTTACCTTTCCAATATCATGTGTAATTAGCCTGGCAAGCCAGACCCACATCAGAAAGATGTAGGGTCTGGCTCAGCTCCATTGGCAGTGTGGGCGGGATAAACAGTTGTCTTTCAAGTTCCCTCTGCACACAATAGGATAGCGCTACAACCAATCAGAACAACGAAGAAGGTGACGTAGTCAGAGCGACGGCTCTGACTACGTAATTAATCAAAACTCAGAATACATATTTATTTTCGAGGAAAAACTTCAGTGCCGTTCTTCGTTCTTTTCTCAAATAAAATGTTAACTTCAAGTCTTGAAGAGTTGCGGCCAAAGCCGAGTCGAAAGACAGCTGTTCGCCAGCAGCAGCAGCCATTGTTTACCTAACACGGACTGTGTGAACTGTGGAAAGATGTTAATAATTTTATAGTTGACAACACTTTGCTTTTTACTGTAGAAATATTCTTTTTGGTATTATTTTTACTAGACAGAGTCCGCCCCAGGCCCTGAGCCCGTAGTAGCTGCTCTGCTACTACCCTGTAAAAAGTTTGAAGGAACATGACACACAACAACATGGAAAATGATGCACCGGAGAGGGTTGCGATGGACGATAACACGTTTAATGAATATTTGCTCGATGCCGATGTTCGGAGTTACCAATTCGAGCCTCAATATAGCGAGGAGAAGATAAGACGGCGAGAGGTCGAAGAGGCTGCAGCCGCCGGCACTGCCCCAGCAGCGGAGGGACTCCTCGGGCGGGGAGAGACTGGTGGTGTGTATGTGGCCGTTATTTGTCAATGGAGTCAGACCGAGGCGGAATCGCTATGTTTCCACGAGTTCCACCGTGCCCAGTTTCTGTTGGATGCACTTCCCCATGCCAGTAATGACGAAGGAACAAAACAGTGCATGAGGAAACACAGGAGCTTCGGCCCTTTTAGCATAACCTAGGCTACGATCAGATCACAATATATATTGTGTAATGTTTAATGGATCGACATCATATTAGATATAGGTTTGTCAATAATATGTGCAAAGGGCTGGACAATATATTGATATCATGATATATATCTCGATAACATTATTGAGATATTAAATGACTTCCATCAGGATAGAAGATTTTGGCCATATCGCCCAGCCCTGTGTGTCAGGGTAGCTAGCTTATTCGGCTTCCTGATTGCCATTACTGTTTTACAATCCCCAGTGGCTAAAGATGACAAGCTACATGCAGGTTATTCGATTGTTTTCTACATTGTCCAATAACCTTATTCCGTCCTTTTTGGTTGGTTCCATTCACTCCCAACAATACCGTCTGGCAGCCTATCGCCATTTCCTAGAGTGGGTACTACAAGGGGAGAGACAAGACAGAGGCCATCGGCTTGTTTTGCCCGCATGCGTAGTCCAGTCAGTGAGAACCAAGTTTTCTTTGGCCATACAACAAGGTTTTCAAGGCCGCAATCTGAGGCCACAGACAAACTCTAAATGTCTATTGATGTACATTGCAACTACCTTTTCTAATTTTGTAAATAAAAGAGTTCAAATCTTACCCGTTTATTACTATATTCATGATTATCTCTCAATGGACTCTTGGTATGGGCCATGAAGTATTTTCAAACTGAAAATGTGTATGGCATACCGTACTGTTATATTACACAATTCTTAGATCACATTAGTGTAAAATAATGCTCGAGCTTATCACACAATTGTGTGATGTCTTCCGAAAGAAGTTCAAGGACAATTAGACACTTAGACACTCATAATTTTAATAATTAAAACAGAAAATATCAAAATATTGCACTTCAAGGTGAATTTCAACTATATACCATGCCAAATGCCATGGCAGCCCGCATGGCAGGTCCACTTCCCCTTTACAGCACCTACATCACTTTGGTCCTTACAATTGGCTTGCCACATTGTTGGCAAAATGTGACAAGATCCATCAAACAAGAACTGTAAACTCTCCCCCTTTCTCTTCATCAGAGGAGAACAGAGGTGAATCAAAGTAATCTAACTGCTCAATGCTGCCTAAACTGCTGTCAAGGATGCTGGGTGAAGGTGGACACACAGTGACAACCTAAAAAAAAACCACAAGATAAATGTCATTAGTTGTGTTGTATGTTGATCTTTACCCCGGCCGGCACGGGTTTCTTACTAATTTTTAACTATTTTAAAAACAACTATTTAACAAAAGGGTGTATTAGATTTGATAGCAGCACATAAGCATTTACTGTAATCGACTCTTAGAGGCTCTCTGCTTCGTCTCGAAGTATGTGGCTTCGTGGGTGTGGAGGCCAAAGGCGGTGGTGAAGGCTCTCTCAGTGGTGCACCCACTGAAGCAGAGGGGGTTGGTAGAGGCAAGCAACCAGTCGTTGATGGTGACAGCACCTACAGTTTTCATTGAAACCTGTGACAAAGAGAAAACATGAGGAAATTGGAATTGCAAGCAAAGGTCATTGAGAAGCCAAAGGCAGTGAAGAGTACACATTAAATGATCTTAACTGTGGCAGGCAGATATTGGGCATTGACTGTATTGCTGCAGGTACAGTAGGATACACATTATGCTGTCCATTGTGTGGCTTGTAGTGCTGTTTCTGTGATAGGGCTTGTACATCGGAGCTGATGATTGATCAGCTCCGATCGATCGGCCACCGATCATTATCGGCCGATATTCGTCGTTGTGTTTGAGCGTAATAATAACAGAACTATATGAAATGCGCCACATACCGTGGCATTATACTAGTGTCCGCGAAACTTCTTGGACGCAACTGCGCATCATTACATTGACAAACACACGGCATTGCACAGTGTTTACATCTCGGCTTACATCTTGGTTTAGGATTTTACACAACTAAAACTTGAGTCCTCTCATAATGGAGTATCGCCAACAAAAAATCCCATGATGCAGTCTGATGTACAAGCCCTTTAGTCTACTACAGTATCAGGCCTTCTCATGTAGGTTTTCCCAATGTTTTGTTAAACAGTGTATTTAGTAAGCATAAGGTATGTGGCACATAAATAAATAGCTACGCTACCAAGATACTTTATTGATCACAAAGGAAATATAGCTCTAGGCTAGCACTACCAGGATGTAGCTATCTGAGTGGATCAAAATGCTCGCAATTAGATTTACCCACTACTCAGTAAACTCACTACAATCACTTTCTGTAACAGCCTAACACATACCAATACGGCTAGGCTTTAGGTAAAGCTTAAATACGAAATACTTACAGGTAGATTTGTGCGAGTTTGCTTCTGTTTGCGGGGAATGGCCAGATAATGATGCAGCGGCAGCGGCAGAATGACCCGGGCCTGGTCCTTTGTGGCTAAAGGACACTTGGAACAGCTGTTGACTTTGGTTGCCATCATGACGGCTCTTCCTCCATTAGAGCTCAGGATTTGGGCTCAAAGTCCTCCGATAAAAAATGAAGCTAACGGGAGCATTTTTTATTTTGCTCAACAGAGTTTGTTCATCGTAATTGGGGTTGTTTAATAGGCCCTGTAGCCACATTGCCTTCCACGCTCTGTAGCGGGATCCGGTAAATGGTGAAAGGCGATTTCATTGTTACGTTATTTCATTGTTATGCTGTGAAAAACGTTATGCGGTGCCAAAAACTAATTTAATGGGTTGTATTGCCGCTTTTAAGATATTTAAACTGGTTAAAAGGACTGCATTGGTTATATTCTAGGGAACAGAGAAGGTAAAATGAAGATAATTGCAAAACATTATTTATATATATATATATATATATATATATATATATATATATATCTATATATATATAGATATATATATATAGATATATATAGATATATCTATATATAGATATAACCCATCCATAAATCATGTTAATTACAGTCTAGTTTCCAAATATCGGTATGTATTTGCTATTACCACGGACATAAGGTTATGTAAATTTGCATAAGACTGTTTGATCCAGATGAAAGCAGCTGTAGCTGACGGCCATGCGAACCCAACTTACATCAGCAGCCAGTGTGGAAGGCTATTTGCGGGGTGAGGAGACTTGGCAGCGTCAGAGGGAATGCTAGAAATGTTTGTGTGATGAGGTGATGATTAATAATATGGGTATTATAAGCTGCCAAGCATGGAAAAGTAGGCTATTCGGGTTTAGTTCATTTATTAGTGAAGTAAGTCACTTCAATTTTACCTTTGAAGACGACAGCATTCAAGTTATGAAAAAACGATAACCTCAATCTCAAACTAGGCTATAGCCTTTACCTAATTTCATCTGAAAATGTAGTTGTATTTTACGCCATAAACCTATAAATGAGGGGGAATTGACCCATTTAATTGGGGTGTGATCCCACAGGAGTATCTGTAGATTTCTATTTTGTTTACATTAGTCACAATACATTCCATGATATTGGAATAGATACTTTCAAAATGGCTCCTTATATATATCAATAAATGGGAAAAAATGATTTTTTGGTCAAAAAATAAATTCAACTGCCATGAAAATAACTACGGTTCAGGGCATGACCGATTAAACCAGATGTCTGGACTCAGGTGCTCAGCAGGTGACATTAATCCATCATTCAGTAGAACAGCCAGACCTATCTCCACACTTGGTTTTAGCTGGAGAAAGGTCTGGCTCTCTTGTCAACGGGGGGGTTCTGGGCCGCGGACCCAGCACCGGACCCGCCAGCCGCGGACCCGGCCGCGGACTCAGCCGCAGACCCGAGTCCACGCACAGCCGGTGTGCATGCTGTGAGGATGTCATCGTGCCTATCGCATGATTTAGACTTGACGGTTTCGGTTGAGTATGTGGGGATTTTTTCGGTCGCAATTGGTTTGCACATTTTTAAAAGTGGTGGGGACAAAATTCAAATCATAAATAGTGGTGGGGACATGTCCCCCCCCCCCCCCCCCGTCCCGGAAGTGGGAGGGGCATAACAGGTATAAGCCCCGCCCACAGCCTGCCATTGGGCGACTGTAGGAGTCGCCCAGTGGTAGACTGTGGGCGGGCTTATACCTCTTATACCCCTCGAACCACCTAATCAAATACCAACAACCTACATCCGGTAAGCCAGACTAGGCTACGTGTGATATCCACAAATCCTACATTTCAATGAATTCTAAAAATAAATGTAGCCTGCCAGCAGGCTATAGGCGACCATCACAGGCCTAATCAATACGAGCATAATGCTGCGAGACGGTTGACGTTCAAAATGAAAGACGGCTAATTGTCACCAGGACAACGTCAGGTCGCCTACCTGAGTCAGCTCAGTCCCCATCAGCAGCAGCAACGCCACCCGCAAAACCTTTTCGGCCGGCTCCATCTCTCTCCCCCAGTCCCCGGGTTTCACATGCAGACCGTGTGCCTCCCTTAGAGAAATGTCCTCCTCCTCCTTCTTCTGCACCTTCTGTTCTGTGTTCAGTCTCTCTCTCTCTCTCTCTCTCTCTCTCTCTCTCTCTCTCTCTCTCTCTCTCTCTCTCTCTCTCTCTCTCTCTCTCTCTCTCTCTCTCTCTCTCTCTCTCTCTCCTCTCTCTCTCTCTCTCTCTCTCTCTCTCTCTCTCTCTCTCTCTCTCTCTCTCTCTCTCTCTCTCTCTCTCTCTCTCTCTCTCTCTCTCTCTCTCTCTCTCTCTCTCTCTCTCTCTCTCTCTCTCTCTCTCTCTCTCTCTCTCTCTCTCTCTCTCTCTCTCTCTCTCTCTCTCTCCCTCTCTCTCTCTCTCTCTCTCTCCAGATAAAGATGACACCGGTTCCGTAGCCTCTACGTGTGACCCGTTAGCGCTAACAAGCCATCAGCGCGCGGTTCCGCTTCTTCCGCGCGACGGTGTCGGGGTTTGGCTCGCGAGCGGAGGATCCGGGGGTGCGGCGGCGGCGGCGCGAGGAGGAGGAGGAGGCGGGGTGACGCCCGCTGTGTTGGACCGGAAGCGCAAGGAGTGGGTGTGGTGGACCGTTTGGCAAGCGAGCTTAATTCGTGCATAATTTTTTTTGTTTGTTTATTGTATTTTTTTGCCGATGTGAGGTCTTAATAATGGGCACAAGTCATTGATTTTTTTTGATTTTTTTTATTGCAGTATTATTGCCATTTCCAAGAGTAGCCTATGCATCTGTGTGGCTACACAACATTCATAATATATATATATATATATATTATGAATAGTATATTATGATGCATAGTGTGTATGGTTGCATTGTATGGCATGTGTATATGTAGTACACACACACATAGTAATAGTTAAAGGCTACTTGATGAATTAGGAATAATACTAGACTATACACATCACTATAATATGTAGCGATGTGTATAGTCTAGTATTAGCTATGATTCATTTTGTATTTAGTAACAAAAATCGTGATCTTGGAGATCTTGGCTCCACAGGGTAGGGTAGACGTAGCCAGAACCATGCTGAGAACCACCTGACACACAACTCTCTCTCTCTCTCTCTCTCTCTCTCTCTCTCTCTCTCTTCTCTTTATCTCTCTAACTCTTCTCTCTCCTTGTTCCTCTCTAGTCTTCCCTAGGGTGTAGTGATCATGCTGTTCATCCATTCTGTTCTTGTTTGGAAAGCAAACAAAGTGTTTTCAGGATGCTGTGGGAGTATGGATGGGATGGTGTAAATACCACAAGCTGGCAAATTTTCACCCATACTTAAATGGGCATTCGGATCTCCACAATGTGATTGTGGTTGATGACCGTACATTAAACAGCATTATAGACAATACAACAGCTAATACAATACAGTGTCTCGCTTTAATAACCGCATGATTCTGTCTTAATCATGTGGGCTTTCTTTCAAAGTAGTTTCCTCCCACCCAACTGTGTGTGTGTGTGTGTGTGTGTGTGTGTGTGTGTGTGTGTGTGTGTGTGTGTGTGTGTGTGTGTGTGTGTGTGTGTGTGTGTGTGTGTGTGTGTACAATACAATGTGTGCGTAAGTAAGCGTGTGTGTGCTGATTGAAGTGTTACACTTCAGTCAGCCTGGGATAGGCTCCAACTCCCTGACCCAAAAAACCAGACCTGGTGAGAAGATACTGGTATAACTAACCACACCTGGGTGAGAAGATACTGGTATAACTAACCAGACCTGGGTGAGAACATACTGGTACTAACCAGACCTGGGTGAGAAGATACTGGTATAACTAACCAGACCTGGGTGAGAACGTACTGGTATAACTAACCAGACCTGGTGAGAACATACTGGTATAACTAACCAGACCTGGGTGAGAAGATACTGGTATAACTAACCAGAGCTGGGTGAGAAGATACTGGTATAACTAACCAGACCTGGGTGAGAAGATACTGGTATAACTAACCAGACCTGGGTGAGAACGTACTGGTATAACTAACCAGACCTGGTGAGAACATACTGGTATAACTAACCAGACCTGGTGAGAACATACTGGTATAACTAACCAGACCTGGTGAGAACATACTGGTATAACTAACCAGACCTGGGTGAGAAGATACTGGTATAACTAACCAGACCTGGTAAGAACATACTGGTATAACTAACCAGACCTGGGTGAGAAGATACTGGTATAACTAACCAGACCTGGGTGAGAAGGTACTGGTATAACTAACCAGACCTGGGTGAGAAGATACTGGTATAACTAACCAGACCTGGTGAGAACATACTGGTATAACTAACCAGACCTGGTGAGAAGATACTGGTATAACTAACCAGACCTGGGTGAGAAGATACTGGTATAACTAACCAGACCTGGTGAGAACATACTGGTATAACTAACCAGACCTGGTGAGAAGATACTGGTATAACTAACCAGACCTGGCTGAGAACATACTGGTACTAACCAGACCTGGGTGAGAAGATACTGGTATAACTAACCAGACCTGGTAGAGAAGGTACTGGTATAACTAACCAGACCTGGGTGAGAAGATACTGGTATAACTAACCAGACCTGGTGAGAACATACTGGTATAACTAACCAGACCTGGGTGAGAAGATACTGGTATAACTAACCAGACCTGGTGAGAAGATACTGGTATAACTAACCAGACCTGGTGAGAAGATACTGGTATAACTAACCAGACCTGGGTGAGAAGATACTGGTATAACTAACCAGACCTGGGTGAGAAGATACTGGTATAACTAACCAGACCTGGTGAGAAGATACTGGTATAACTAACCAGACCTGGGTGAGAACATACTGGTACTAACCAGACCTGGGTGAGAAGATACTGGTATATACGTTTACTTTCAACACCAGGCCCAGGCTTGACTGACTGCCACGGTGCAGCCAGTGGTTGGTGTGCTAGTTGCCATGGCGATAGCAGTGGTTGAAGCTGATTCTATTTTGCAGGGTCGTCATGGCACCCTTCCCAGAGAATCTGTTTTTATCCAAGAAAGTGTTGAAGCCGTTGTCTCGAAACATCCCACTCCGTAACATCGTCTCGGAAAACTCCCGCGACGTACCGTTGAATTGAGTCTACACAAAGGCAAGAAACAAATATTTAAATGTTATATTTTTTGAAAAGATCGAAACATCATATCAGAATGGAGGAAGATCCTTATATGGTGTCAAGACCACAATCTTAATGAATACCAGAAGCTGTAGATAAGTAAAGAGGTGTTGCTCTGGTAAGTCTTGTTAATGTATATTTATGTGTCGCTCACAGGCATCTCGTGTACAGTTGGTCTCTTGCTACCGTACACCTGGTTGGATGTCCGGTACAGTGGGTTGCAGCTTTTCTGGCTAGAACAAAGCACAAAACAACTCTTTTAAAAAAAGTAGCAATAGGCCTCAAAAATACAGAGGCAGTCATTTAATTGTAAGAAAACCCCAAAAAAACAGCCTGGGTTTGGAAAGACAACAGAGTACATCTCTGAAAACTCAGCTGTCCCTACAAACTATTCAGTTTCATGACTCCTGAAGCTAAATATGAACATGGACTTGGCACACTGCTATGCCCTCTCCAGTTCTCTCTCTCCATCTCTCTCTCCATCTCACCCACTATCT
This sequence comes from Merluccius polli, assembly GCA_030340625.1. Classification (NCBI taxonomy): domain Eukaryota; kingdom Metazoa; phylum Chordata; class Actinopteri; order Gadiformes; family Merlucciidae; genus Merluccius; species Merluccius polli. The sequence continues at coordinate 121,909 of JAOPHQ010002301.1, forward strand.
CTCCAGCTCTCTCTCTCCATCTCACCCACTATCCCTCCAGCTCTCTCTCTCTCTCTCTCTCTCTCTCTCTCTCTCTCTCTCTCTCTCTCTCCATCTCACCCTCTACCCCTCTCTCTCTCAATCTGACCCACTATCTCTCAATTTCACCCACTATCTCTCCATCTCACAATCTATCTTATCTCTTCTAGCTTACTATCTCTCTCACCATCGATCTTGCCGTCTCACCATTTATCTCTCCATCTCATAGCTATCTCACCATTTATCGCTCTCTCATAGCTATCAATATCTCATCATCTATCTCCATCTCTCCATACATCTCTGTCTATCTCTCCATATGATCCCCTCTCTCTCCCCATATATTGATTTTCATCTCACCTTCTCTTACCCATCATCTTGCCACCTCATTATGTAGCCATCTCTCTCATCTCACCTTTCCATCTCAAAATATCTCCTTTTTCTTCACCTCCCCATCTCTCTCCATTCCACTCAAACTAGTCATACTTCTCAATCTCATAACATCTCCCTCTGCTTCCTTGTCATAACCTGTATCCGACTTGCCCATGTTATGTTTTTTCTTTTTTTGTTGGGATCACCGTCAGCACCGTAAATCACTTCTAAGGGGCGCTAGAGTATCTATTATATGAGTAATAGGATACTCATCATATAATAGAAAACAGGGTTTCCCCAAGACTGGGTCGCGACCCACAGGTGGGTCGCACAGGATTTTAATTGGGTCGGTTGTTTTCATCTGCAGTACATCTTTTGTCCACACGGGGGTGTTGCCGTTTCTACCCATAGGCACTCAGGGTTGCAGCTGCCTTCTCAAATTCAGCCTAAATCTCGCCGGTCTCCCATACCATAGATATATATCCATACTTAACTGGTCTGGCTGTGCGACCAGCAAACGTTTTTCAACAATTGTCGAGCCGATACCAATAAATGAGCCTGTTTTGGGTATTAAATGTGCTCTGATCATTATTATAAGATGCTATAGACTCAATTCTGTTTGTTGTACCAATGATATGAACAAAATGAGAGCCTGTTAACTAAATGCATCTATTTGATCTCATTTATAATGGTTGTATTTAAAATGTGTAGGCCTATATTGTTTTACTGATTCAAAAATGAGCTATCGCACCTCAATGCGTTCATCAACATTGAGTGCAAAACATGAAGTTATGAAAGAAACATCAATTCAATAGGTCTATAATACAACAGGCCTAGTATAAAGTGATGGGGACATGGCAGTGAACTAAATCAACAAAATATCTGTTATTATTTTTGAAATAAAATAAATGGGATATATTTACATTTGGCCTATATTCTTATCAATGTAGTACTGTAGTAAAATGTTGGGCAGTACATGACCAATGGTTTACTACTATGATGTGTTTTAAGTTTTGGTAAACCAGCCAAAAACTTTCCAAAGTAGGAATAGGGAATCGATCTATATTGTATTGTTTACCTATTGTTTATGATCGGTTCTATATTGTATTGATTACCTATTGTTTATGATCGGTTCTATATTGTATTGATTACCTATTGTTTATGATCGGTTCTATATTGTATTGATAGCCTATTGTTTATAATCGGTTCTATATTGTATTGTTGATTACCTATTGTTTATGATCGGTTCTATATTGTATTGATAGCCTATTGTTTATGATCGGTTCTATATTGTATTGATAGCCTATTGTTTATGATCGGTTCTATATTGTATTGATAGCCTATTGTTTATGATCGGTTCTATATTGTATTGTTGATTACCTATTGTTTATGATCGGTTCTATATTGTATTGTTGATTACCTATTGTTTATAATCGGTTCTATATTGTATTGTTTACCTATTGTTTATGATCGGTTCTATATTGTATTGATAGCCTATTGTTTATGATCGGTTCTATATTGTATTGCTTACCTATTGTTTATGATCGGTTCTATATTGTATTGATAGTATATTGCTTATGCTCGGTCGTGCCTACTTACGGTATAAAGTCAGTAAATAGACCCCCGTCAGCCTTATCAGATGGACACGAGACTAATCACCAACTGTCTCTAAACTAATATTCATCCGCAAGCTAGACCTTCTCCTTGTTTTAAACAGGGACACCGACGGCTCCAGCAGGGACGTCTGCACCCATATGTTATTAGGCCTACCTGTAACCTTGGAAACAGTCAGGGTTATTGAATCGCGCCGGCAGGTTTTCGGCCACGTTATAAACGTCGCTGGTCTGAGCGGCTGAGTCTCGTTCCTCTGCTGCTTGTCCGTCCATTGCGCTCCTGATGGCGCTAGCGGAATACCGTGGAGACGGCGTGGTTGCTATCAACACAACGGTTGCTATGGTCACCAAAGACGTCTCGTTTCACGCGGGAAAGTGGAAACACATTTCATCCAAAGCTCGTTTGAAAAAAGAAGAAAACAGAATAAGAAACACCTAAATATTAAAAAATGATTAGGCCTAATAAGTGCCCAATGTAGGCTGCACTTAAGGTATATCAGTATCTTTATAGATCTGTATACCCTACAAAATAAGGTATAAAGAAAATTATAGTAGCCTTAAAGCAACTTTTAACCAAATGTTGCATGTTTGGCTTAAAATACACCTCCCCGCAATCAATGACAATGTTGTGGCCTGTTGTGACCCTCCACCCGCTTGCATTGAGCAGGCTATAAACACGCTTCAATATCAAATGTCCCCTCTCAGTATTAGGATATGCATTTATAATATATACTCCATGGTAAACCACTTCTAGGACTACGGCTTAAAAGGCGAGTCTTCCCCAATGCATAGTAATACTTACTATACAAACATCCATTAATGAAAAAAAATACAGACTCCATTGTTGTTTAAAGTTTAGTTTAGTTGAAAATTGGAAACATCCACAAACTTCAAAAAGCCCACTTCTACATACCAGTAAACAATGTAAAAAATAAAAGAAAAACGGAAATAACCAAGCAGTTTTCATATATTTTACAATACACCAAATTATAGCCATGAGCTTTCAAGTTTTCGATAGAATAATGTTTAACATTTCACTCGTGAATCAACAACATTGGATCCTATTAAGGGCAGACACGGCTAACAGGAACATCATTTACTACGAGGAGTCAGCTTCTCCACTGGTTCTTGATGCACTTGAAAGTCTTTAAAGTTTTCAGATTTTGACATCATGGTCTGTCTTTTCTCGCCCATCTCGGGACATAAAAACATTTCTCTGAAAGCATTAGCAGGTCCAAAAGGTAAAACATTTCTATAGCAGCCATCTTGCATTCTCTTTAGGCCTTTCTACTTTGATTAAGCTTGACATTAACAATACATTTGAGTAAATACATTTCAAAAGGAACACATTAATACTGCTGTTTCACTTTGCCACGGCTCTATTTTACACTACGACAGACTCGGGATCCATGTTGGATCTGGTCGACAAGGAAGAGGATCCATGTTGCATCTATTTAACATAGGATCCATATTGGATCTAACATTAGATATCATCAAGGGCGTTATCATCTCTTTAATATTGAGGGGGACGTTGATTGTTGACCGGGGGGGGGGGGTTGCGCGATTGTTGAGCGATTGTTGAGCGGGGGGCTGGCGGAACATTTCGGTTGCGCGATTGTTGAGCGGGGGGGGGAATATTGGGGGGGACAATCACCACCTATCCGAACCTTGAGGGGGACATGTCCCCCCCACGAAATACGCCTATGGATATCATCCATGTTGGATCTAACATTAGATATCATCCATGTTGCATCTATTTAACATAGGATCCATATTGGATCTAACATTAGATATCATCCATGTTGCATCTGTTTAACATAAGATCCATATTGGATCTAACATTAGATATCATCCATGTTGCATCTATTTAACATAGGATCCATGTTGGATCTAACATTAGATATCATCCATGTTGCATCTGTTTAACATAAGATCCATATTGGATCTAACATTAGATATCATCCATGTTGCATCTATTTAACATAGGATCCATGTTGGATCTAACATTAGATATCATCCATGTTGCATCTGTTTAACATAAGATCCATATTGGATCTAATATTAGATATCATCCATGTTGCATCTGTTTAACATGGGATAGGATCCATGTTGGACCTGTTTAACATTAGATATGCTTCCTGTTGGATCTGTTTCACATGGGATAGGATCCATGTTGGATCTGTTTCACATGGGATAGGATCCATGTTGGATCTGTTTCCCATGGGATATGCTCCCTGTTGGATCTGTTTCACATGGCAGACGTGTGTTGCTGACCTATAGTTTCTTAACATTGCTATTATTGACCTTTGAGATGTTCCGTATTCTCACTAACAGTAAACAAACAGCAAGGCTCAGTTACACTCAGACAGACGGACACATGGACAGACAGGTAGACAGACAGGTGCGTTCAAATAAAGGAAAGTAGGAGTGTTGAAAGGTGTACATTAACCAAGGAGACAATCACTATGGAAACAATCCAAATAAGTAATGCCAAAGAGGGGAAAATGTAGACCGAGGGTTGCTAGGCAGCAGTATTCCTCTGCTTTGCATGTGATGGAGTGGTTACCGTGGTAACTTACTAGCAAAGACATTTTTGTCTTCCCTGAAAACATGTAATATCCTTGCCTCCCTCCTCCTTTGAAAGCCATCTTAGAAAGAGAGGAGAGATTCCTCTTGTTTCTTCAGGGTTCGTGTTGATTGCAGGAATAACAAGCAAGTCCTTGTAGTTTGTCTGAATTTCACATCCAAACATTGGCAATCTGTGTAAGAAACTCTTCAAACAATGTGTGTATTTATGTCCATGAATCTTTTTTTTTTTTACCATTCTCCATTCTCTCATTCTTTACGAATCACTTCCTGTGGCGGTTTAGTCATCATCTCTCCACAGCGCCGCCTACTGGTCATTACCAGTCTAGTACTAGACTAGCCGACTAGACTGCTCGAAGCCTACAAAATAAACACACAGACAGGCGGCCAGACAGGTGGGGCAGACAGGCAGAGAGAGAGATACACAGACAGACAAACAGACAGACAGACAGACAGACAGACAGGCAGGAAGAACAGCAAGATGGAGTAAGGAGAGCAAGACAGACAGACAGACATTGAGAATCAACAGAAAGACAAGGGGGGGGGGGGGCAAGCAGAGATAGAAACAGGCGACAGACGTACAGACACATGCAGTCATAACAACAGAGAGACAGGTAGAGAAAAAGGGTTGGAAGGTAGACAGCATTAAGGCAAAATTACAAGCAAACAGACAGAGGGAGAACGAAGAGGGAAAGAGAGAGAGAGAGAGAGAGAGAGAGAGAGAGACCGAGAGAGAGACGAGAGAGAGAGAGAGAGAGAGAGAGGGGGTAAATAGAGAGAAAAAATAAGACAGACAAACAGACAGACAGACAAACAGACAGGCAGGTTAGAAGAGGCAGGCTCAGACAAAAGGTAACATTTCAGCCAATTGAAGCAGCAATTTCCTCCTAGTCTCAAGATCCTACTGCCCCCTAACCCATTAACAACCCTGTGTCTCAGTAAATGCATACACTACTTAAAATGGTTTAAAAACAGTTTTCGATGCCACCTTAACTAAATAATCTACGACCAATCAAATGGTCACATATAGGCTTAGGGATAATAACCCTAACCCTGTCTAACCTAATGTAGACGACATAACCCTGCTGGGAACTAGGTAGTAGGTTAGTGGTCAATGTAACTTAGTCTGAATATGACCGACTGTAAACATGTTGGTTAGTAGTTAATGGAGGTCATCTGAATAAACCTCTGCAGATTAGTAAGTTAGTTGTTAGTGAATGTAAGGTTGTCTGAATAAACCAGTGTAAAAACTAGTATGTTAGTAGTCAGTTTAAGTTAATTTAAATAGAGCACTGTAAACCAGCAGGTTAGTAATGTAAGGTAGTCAGAATAAACCATCAGGTTAGTAGATAATGTTAGGCTTAGCTACGTTAAGTAGGACATAATATAGGAGTTTGAAACCTGAGGAAAGATTAGGAGGAGACCTTTGGCTCTGTGACCTCACCTTCCCAGGAGAATGGATGTGTGTGTGTGCATGTGTGTGCCTAACCAAGATATACAGTACATGTTGCCATAGACAGGATTTAGACACTGAGCAGACATTGTTTTATCTAGACATGCACTACAGCAATTTATTTCCTACATATATACAGTATATTCTATATACAGTATATATAGGCCTATACATGAACCCATAGGCAAGCAGAGAAGAATGCAGCTCTAGAGCACATAGACAGGCAAAGCCACAAAGAGAGGTACAAAAAAAGAGTAATCGATTGATAGATTTTATAGAGCTGTAAATATAGAATGCATAGACTAGCCCCCAGATATAGAATTAATATCCACAAAACTACCTGAGGAGTAGGCCGATCCTAACACACGCACGCACACGCAAACGCACACGCACACACACACACACACACACACACGATTTCATGTACAAACACAGCAGTGATGAGTGTTTCCATTCACACTGAAACACACACACACACACACACATGCACACACACGGGCGCACACACACACACACACACACACACACACACACACACACACACACACACACAGCGTTAAGAACACTGTGTTGACATTCAGAGGTGCTGGTTAAACGGCCGGGAGTCCGCTAGTTTAGTATGACATCTTGTGGAGGTTAAAGGTCAACGAGTAGCCAGTAGGACTCCACAGGCCGGCCGTCTAAAGTGTTGTCAGTAGGTTGCGCTTTTTCAATTAGCAATTAGTTTTCTCGTTCATATTGGCTTCAGACCCCAAGGCCAGGGTTCATCTTGAGGACTAAAGGTCCACTTTGTCTCAGACAGGCAAAGATCATGGAGCTCACCGTTGCTATGGCGATCACGGCATTACGACACCATCCTGTGAGGTGTGTTTATTAAGGTAATGTGTGTGTCGTGTGTTCTGTTGACCAGTACTGGTGGTCGCAGCTGTGGTGTGGTGTTAAAGAGTGTAGTGAGTTAGTTAGATGTAAGTCATGGCACCTTTAGCATTGCTATCCAGGAAGACTTTAATGTAGGAAGTGGGTACATATCCTTCCTCGTCCTGGTCCCTCCTCACTCTGGTCCAGCCGTCTCCCTTGTCCTCCTCCACCACCGACAGCAGCTCGCCCTCCACCATGGAAATGGTGCCTTCGTTCTGACCTGCACAACAAACGTGTCACAGTAAAGTGATCAAATGTCAAATGTAATTAGTGACCAGTCAAGGTATGCCACACAGTCGTATCCATATTTGAGTTTACATTAAGTCCATTTTTCAGGTCAAGTCCACTAAGTCTCAAAGAGCTTCACAGGCAACATTTTACAACACCCCTTAGCCATCCAAAGAGCAAGGAAAAACTCCCTTAATTATCAAGGTCCAGGAAGAAACTTTGAGAAGGAACACAGAAAGAGGGATCCCTCCTTCCAGGGATGGTTTAGAGTGCAATCCACTCCAGAGAGAATGGTGGCAGTGGCGTGTCCAAGAGAGGGGGGAGGGGGGGGGGGGGCTGGGGTGGCACATGCCCCCACAAATATATATATATATATATATATATATATATATATATATATATATATATATATAAAAGCCTCACCTGGCCTGAGTCAGACTGATGGGGCTGGGGCTGGGTGGGGCCCAAACACACACACTCAGGGAGAGAGAGGGAGCCTCTGTCATGGCAGTATATACCATCTGCTCGGCGTATACCATGTCGCCATTTCCAATAAATGCATATTCAACTCAACATCTATCTGTGTCCTGTGTCGGAGGGTCACAGCAAAGGTGGCGTGTGGCAGGGGTAAACTGCCACAATATATATAGGCGAAACCCATACAGGCCCCAGGCGCCGACAGAGAGGAGTACCTTGGAAGGGGTAGAGGGCCTTGCAGGTGCCTATACTGGGCAAGGGCTCATCTTCGTCGAAGTCATCGTCAAACTCTGAACTGCGAGACTTCAAGTGGAGCTCCGCGGTGTTGTCTTCTGTGTAGCTGCCGTCAGGACTAGACACGCAACGCAACACGACGGATGAGGAGACATGATGCAGACAGACATTTTTATTTGTTTGCATTTAATATTACAGCCCATTTTTAATGGTCTGTAAACAGCTGGTACTCATAGAGTTGGTACTCTATTGTAGAGCTAGTTAGATGCCGTTGGAAAGCTAGTAAAGACCTAGATAAATAGTAAACGGACTAGTAAACAGATAGTGGATAGCTGTTGAGATATACATGCCTCTCTCGGCTGGAAGGACCCTGGTGGTTGAGATTCTCCAAGTGACCCAGGCTGCTGCTGCCTGGCGTCGTTGCCTGGGACTCGAACCCACAACCTCCACCACTCTGACGCCTGCCGCTGTGGTCTACCAGCCTGCTCTCGGTCTCCTGCAACCAACCCTGTGAGGGCATGCAACACACACATGCCAATAAAGACAGACATTCAGAAAAAGTACTGTACTTTTGTCAATGGTTTGTCAATATTACCTCCTTTCTGAGCTATATTATAAAATATAATCTACAGAAACTAAGCGGTTACTGTACTGACCTGGTGTCTGTGCAGCTCCTTCTGTAGCCGGTCCAGCCTCTGACTGGCCTCCTCTATCTGAGAGTCCAGACTGCTAGCGTCTCCCATCTCAGGACTCCTCTGATACACCTCCCGCAGTTTAGCTAGCGCATCTCTACAACACGAACACGCACGCAAAGGTTGTGGTTAGTGTTGTTGAAACATGTGGTTAGTGGTAGTTGAAACGTGGTAAGCGATAGTTTAAAATGATAGACAACAGGATCTAAAACATTAAATATCCATAAAAGATCACAGAGGTGTATCCACTACACACTATCTTGTCGGAAAATGTAAAAAATTTATATTAATTAGTGGTGGGCCGTTATCGGCGTTAACGCGCTGCGATAACGCGAGACTCTTATCGCGCGGTAAAAAAATTATCGCCGTTAATCTATTCTCAAAGTTGGGTTGGGAGCTGGGTCTATACCGGATTTCCACCAAGGAAGGTAAGCGCCGCGGAACGGCTGCACTGCGGAACGGCTGCGTTCCGCAGTGATGGACTGAAATAATGAGTAGTAGTAGTGATAGTGAGATAGTGAGTAATAGTGAGATTGCGATTGATTTCATGGAACATTGTTTTTGCCTAATGCACACCTTGATAAACCTTAATAACATAACTAGAAGTAAATGACCGGTTTCTGTTGTCCATCACTTAAAAGATGTGGTTAGCAGTGAGATACAGCTCTGAAGTTACCTCTGTTCTCTCTCTCTCTGGACCTCCACACTGATGCTGCTAATCCTGTTCTGGAGCTTCTTACGTCTCTGTTCTGAAGGGAGATGACTGAAGTCTTCTGAACCAGAGCCCTTCAGATAGACAACACACACAAAGATATATGTATGCTATTAATCCCAGCCAGGAAATTAGGGAGGCTGTGTCATGCAAATGCTACCGAATCCAAACAAAAACTCACCAGTTTGAGTGACAGCTGTAGGCATGAAAGGAACATTTTAAAAAGTTAAAATCATGAACATTTCTATTTTGTTGTACCACTCAGATAGGGTGATCTGGTAGTAGGCTTGCAGACCACAGTTATGTTTTAGCATCTTTCATTGAATTGCAATTATTTCAAGTGTGTAGGTTTACCGTGTTTATGTATATCTTTTCTGCTGTGTTTTCTTTTTGTGTATTCGTACATATGTGCTAGGAGAGGGGACAATTGGAGTGGATTTTTTGATTTTTATCGAGTCGAAAAGCAATACTGCTCATGGTATCATCCCCACAACTATGAAGAGGCATACACCTGCTCCCGCCTGTTTGGACTGAGAAAACATCTTTCTTTGCATCGCGATCTCACATTAAGCTCTTCACGATTTGAAGAGCGATTGAAAAGTCGAGCTTGTGTCAACACTCAGCACTCAACACTAAGTCGCTTACCCCTCTCTTGAGGCTACGAAGACACTGCTTTCGGGTTCTGGAGCCGGAGCTCATGAGGTCGTTGAGTCGCTGCGTGATTGGTTCCCGGGCGGAAGGAGGCGGAGACTGGGGACTGCTGGTTTCGCCCCCTGGGGAAGGGGAGGTGGGTGGGGGAGGTGGGGGCTGATGTGGGGAGGAGAGAAGGCTCATCAGCTGGAGGGAAGAGGGGTGTGTGTGTTAGACGAAGAGGGGGGCGGGACGAGAGAGAGAGAGGGAGAGTGGAAAACAAAGTGGGTGTGGAAGAGGAGAAACAAAAGCGAAGAAGACAGAGGGCAAGTTAAGAGGAAAGAGAGAGAGGAGAGGACAGGTCAACAGCAGCAACAGCCAACAGTGACTCTACCCATGATTCTTCCAGAATCAATCTGTCATCAAATGAAGTGTCTTCCACCTCTACCTTGTTCTTGCGGATGAAGGGCCAGAGTCTTCCTCGGCTGTTGCGCCTGCTGTGTCTCCGCTCGGCTCGGTTGTCAAGGTAACTGGACTCGGAGATGCTTCGCCTCATGGGGGCGCTGTGGTCCTCAAACTCCACGTCCCCCGGAGGCTCAAAGCCCGTCTTAAACACCTCCACCACCTGCTGGCTGTCCTGGCACACACAGAAACACACAGACACAGTGTTAGAACCAATGACCTGCTGGCTGACCTGGCACACAGACAAACACACAGATAGACAAACAGACCGACAGACAGTGTTAGAACCAATGACCTGTAGATTGCAGACGTTTAGACAGATGGTGGCTTGTTCAATGGGTTAGCTCAGTAGCACAGGGAGAGTCAGAACCATAGGAATCTAGCGCTATGTTTTTTTCAAAATGGCTTCAATAGCAGAATCCAAACTTTTTGCTACAGGAGTTTCTGTTGCTCACTATGGTCAAACGGCTTCCCTCTGCATACTTTTTTTCCAAATCCTGCTTACAAGACGCTGATTGGTTCGGTGAGAACTAATGCCGAGCCGAGTACCCCTCAAGCAACCGACACCAGTCCCTGAATCACATTTTTAAAAAGATTGACCCGGCACCAGGCAGGCATTGGTGTGTGCTTTTGGGTTGGGAAGGAGGAAGACGGGACTGGACTCACCCCCCGGGACTGGATGCTCTCTGCAGCATGCGTCATTCCATCCAAACATCTGCTGATGATGGGCAACACCTTCCTCTCCACCTCCGCCAGCGAACGCATCGACTCCCCCAGTCGGTCTATCCTCCTCTCCTCCATGTCTTGAATACGCTGCACACAAAGCGTACACACGCACGCACATGCACAAACACACACACACACACACACACAATAAATATCTTGTAGCATGTGGTGTTTTAGTAGTACTAGTAGTAGTAGCATTTACCTGGTATATAACAGGTACCAGTGTGTTGTAATACTGGTACTGGTAGTATTTACCTGGTATTTAACTGGTGTGTGGTAGTACTGGTACTAGCAGTATTTACCTGGTATTTAACTGGTGTGTGGTAGTACTGGTACTAGCAGTATTTACCTGGTAAATAACTGGTACCAGTGTGTGGTAGAACTGGTACTAGTAGTATTTACCTGATATATAACTGGTACCAGTGTGTGGTAGTACTGGTACTTGTAGTATTTACATGGTATATAACTGGTACCAGTGTGTGGTAGCACTGGTACTTGTAGTATTTACATGATATATAACTGGTACCAGTATGTGGTAATACTAGGGGTGACCCCGAATAGTCGACTATTCCACGATTCGATCTAAGGAGCCTGATTCGACTGCCAATCTCATAGTCGAATCGTCGGCAAAACACAGGATCATTCCATTCGGGCTATAGGCGGTGCTGAATGTCTGATTTTACATATAGTTTATTTCTCCCGATAAATCATGATATATAGCCTATTTTTGTATAAATATCAAGTGCAAAACACACTGCCGCCGCAGCGCCGCATCTATGACACAAGTGCCGCCCCTAGCACACATAGGAAGCGTCGCGCTGCGGCGCGTCAACAGGAATATAGTCGTCTCCGGAGCAGAAGAAAAAAAAAGAAAAGAAAAAAGCGCCTTTTCGGCGGCACTTGACGCGCGGCGACGCTGTGAAATAGGACAGTGGCGTGAAGTGTAGCGGGGTGGCGCATCGACGCGCGCCAGCGCGCGCCTGCCGCCGCCAGTGTGGGGGTGTACATAGAAAATAATAGGGGCGGCTGTTTTGACATGTTTTGGACTTGAAGTCCAAAACACACCGCCGCCGAACGGCCTCGAAATTGTAATCGTAATTGTTTAATTGAGTGTTTCAGCTCTTTAGTCTGGTGTGTAAAAAATGGAAGCCAATGTCGCAAATGAGAATATTGATCAATGAGCAAAAAAAAAGAAAAAAACATGATTTGACGATCAGTCGACTATAGGCAAGACTTGATGAATCAGATTCGACTATGTAAATTCTTAGTCGGGGACACCCCTAGGTAATACTGGTAGTATTACCTAGGGGTGTCCCCCTAGGTAATACTAGGTAAAAAAAATACTAGTAGTATTTACCTGGTATATAACTGGTACCAGTGTGTGGTAGTGCTGTTGCTGGTCTTGGTTGAACTGCTTCAGGCTCGTCATGTAGTCTTGTTTGGAGTCCTCAGCCGCCTGCTGCTTCTGTTGAGCTGTCTGGCGAGCCTGCACAGCACACACACACTTAAACTTAAAATACCATTAAAATGATCCTCTAGCTTTATTACTAGCATGCATTTCTCTGGTTGTGTAGCACTTTGACATGTGTAATGCAAATGTATTAAACCTACCTTCAGTGAACATCGCTGTGAGGAAAAGACAGAGACAGAAAGTGAGTTAAACAACAACAACATCCACTTTGTTTCTGCAGAACATAAAGTTTGACGTCGGTCCCATTAGGACCAATAGGGAATGCAAATCCGAGACCAATGCCATCAATAGTCGAACTTTCAAATTTTTCATGGAATGATTTTTCCACAACACGTGTATGAAGCAGATACTCTCTTGTATTAGAAAACGGGCGAGCGTGACGCTTCCCCTTAAGGATTTCATTGCCAACTGGCTTCCTGGTTACAACCATCAACTTCCAATCTTGGAGATTCTGGTTTGTATACCCTGGGCCTGCAGCGCCTTGCCTGCACACCCATCTGTCTGCCTGTCTGTCTGTCTGGCTCACTATCTGTGTCTGTCTGCCTGCCTGTCTATCTCTGTCTGTTTGTCTGTCTCTATATCTCTGTCTGTCTGTCTCTATATCTCTGTCTGCCTGTCTGTCTGTCTGTCTGCCTGTCTATCTGTCTGTCTGTACCTTCTCTCCATCTGCTTTGCTGTTGTCCGTATCAATTCTGTCAAAGTTCTGCTGCGCGCGCTCCGCCTCTTTACAGTCCCGCTCGAACCGTCGTTTACTCTGAACACAACGACAACATTCAAATGAGTTGTGTTAGTCATTAGTTCATGGTATTATTAACAACCACATAACACTTAGGCATTAGTTAAACGCACACCATTACATAAATGTACACAACACAGCATAACATTAGTCCTTATTAACCAACAGTGATATTATTACATGAGTTAATAGTCAAGTTTACAAATAGACCAGCTAGATTATGAATGAACTACTAATAACTAGCAGGTTAACAGTATTACGTGTGTTATGTGAACAGGAGCAACATGTTTTATGTCATGGATCATGATGGATCACCCACCGACTCCAGCTGTTTCCATGAGTTCTCTATGTGCTGCTGCGCTCGACGGCCATCTTGGAAATGCTGTAAGAACAAATGACGTCAGGATCCAAAATATCAGTACTGGTGACAATTAACTGTATTGGACACTGGGACACTGGTGATAGGGCTGGTATAGGTCATTTAAAAACCTCAATAATAATATATATTACCACATAGCATGTTTTCCTATTTTGTATACTCCTCTGTGAATTAAATACTTGAAAAGTGAAATGAAAAATACTTCTTTATTTTTTTCCTCACTTAACTGTAATGCAGCCTTTAAAACCAGGAAAAGACAACACTTATGCCACATCACGATATTACGATATCCAAAATATGAGATTATATCTAGTCTCATATCACAGCATCGATATAATATTGATATATTGCCCAGCCCTAGCTGTTGAGTGATCAGATATATCAATTGTACTTATATTAACGGAGTATCTGATGATCAACTACATTGGTCACACAAGACGCATACCACAACTAGCATCTCCTGGTCCCTGTGTGTGCTGTTGGCCAGTCACTATTTCTAAATGTAGCGATGTTTCAATGGAACTGGTAAAAGTAGAGAGCAGAGTTCTGTAGTTGTACCTTCACTATGGGCTACTTAACAGCCCATACTGTTACAGAAAAACTAAAACATTGGTGTCTGTAAGTTATTTTTCACTAAATGTGTATTGTGCCTGTGTATACACGCACGCATGCAACCACACACACACAAACACACACACACACACACACACACACATGGACACACACATGTACACACACACACACACACACACATGGACACACACACACACACACACACACACACATCCCTCTTTAATTCCGGCCAGTGACTGCAAACAAAATAATGTGTGTGTCTTTGTGTGTGTGTGTGTGTGTGTGTGTTCAGTGACCTGAAACAATGTTCTCGTTTGACTAGTAGTGATTAAAGCCGTGTATGTGTGTATCCGCCATAGCTGTATGTGTCAATGTATTGTGTTTAAATTCTGCTCTTTCTTATTCTGTGTGTGTGTGTGTGTGTGCACATGTGTTTATGTACAATATTTACTATTGTAAGTGTTCAACCATTCAGGGGACCCTTGTCCTTGACATTTTAAACATTTTAGACTGCTTTTAACAGGCACATGTTTGTTGTCTTGTACTTAAGTTGTCTCACATGTCTTAATACCATGTACCACACAAACAAAATAAAGTTATTTTAATTGAGTTGAATATAAACATATACATGCATATACGTATATATATGCATGTATATGAGCATACATCTACTCATGTCTGTGTGTGCATATGTCTTACTGATTTCCTCTCTGTCTTCAGGTCCTGCGTGTAGCGCACCAGCTCGCTGACGATGTAGGTGTGCAGGTTCTGGGCCAGCGCCTCCCGGTGGCTGGCGTAGTCATTGAGCTCCCGGAGCGTCGAGCCAAACGAACGGCACCAAGAGTACCTGCAAGTAGCGCCCGCGGTCACTACGACGACAGCCGACAACATCCCACAACAACTCCTCCGGTCCTCTGGCACTGGACTGCTTGTGGCGCCCATGGGACACTGAATGACTATCACTGCGGGGGCCACAGCCATCGGTGCCGCATGGCCCCCGAAACTCTGGAATTTCACCCCAAAACATCTGTCGACTCCACCAGCCTTACCATCTTCAAAGAGTAGAGTACCTCACCCTCTGGTCCTCTGTCCTGTCTGTCTGTTGGTCTTGTATGCCTGCCTGTCTGTATATTGTGCTCGTATGGCGTGACTTTTGCGTGATTTTTTGTCTTTTATTTCTCCGTCTTTGAGTGTGACAATGCGCGATATAAAATAAAGTTATTATTATCATTTCTAACTGAAGAGTTATGCCAACCTTCATCTGGAGAGCTATAGAGCAACAACATCCTCCACTCAGCGTATAGCAACCTACACACTTGTAATAATACCACAGCGATGACGTATCATTGCTATTTAGTTATTGAGGAACAACGGCTCGTATGATATCTTACGGAAAAGTTTTTTCGTGCATAATCCTACGAATGTCCACAATTGTTTATGCATAATGCGACCAATGTCCAGCGATCAGTGCGCCTGCGCAAGCCCCTGCAGTGCAGAACAAGAAAAATGACCGACATGGCTTTTATTCTCAGTGGAAAATGTAATATTTTAAGATAGTTTCAGCATTAAAATGCGTTTTGATAACATTTCTAGCGAGAAATGTGCATTAGTTAGTTATTACGAAGATTACCAAGATTCATTATAGACACCCGGAAAGATTCTTTTAATGAATTTATTTATTTAGGGTTAGGGTTAGGGTTAGGTTTAGGGTTGCTGGACATTCGTAGGATTACGCAAAATATGACGAAAAATTGTGCATAACTTTTTGTAAGATATCATACGAATGTTGTATGAGACCAGCCTACACTAATCACTATGGACTGTGAATGCTTGGTTTTGTACGATATCTTGCTCAAGGACTCTTACTGGTGACACTGGGGGATTCAAACCTAGAACCTTTGGGTTGGAAGACATAGTACTAGCTAGCAGCGCGTCGCACACCAGACGAGATGCATAGTAGAAATACACACAGGAAGATTTTAGGTCTTGTTCTGTGTTTCCTATAATGGGTGGCAATGGATGGCCAAGGTTTGAAGTTATAGCCGGTATGGCGAGTGCTCTCATTGAAAATAATGGTTGCCAAGTTATAGAAAGTTGTATGTCGGGGTGTCCAGTGTGCGACCCCCTCTAGCAGTAGCATTGTAGTGTAGAAATGGCCGACTAACCTGCTCTCTTCTTCCTCCTTGCAGTTCTTCTTTGCTTGATACTTCTTAGAAAGATTCCTACAGAGACAGAGAGAGAGAGAGAGAGAGAGAGAGAAAACATGGGCTCCACATACCATGATAACATAAGTAGTCGCCTTTTCTAATCTTTGCAGTGGGCTGACACAGAGACACAGAAACAGAGTTGGGGGTAAACTACGTTTCCCTGACAACCCACCATTCAATAACGCTGATTCCAATGACTTTACCCAAACTGATGTTGTACTTTTCTGTTGTTCCCTGTTCATTCTGCGAGTGGCTTTTTGTGAAATTGGCCCGCGACACTTCTTATGCTATACACCACATAACAATTCTGACATTTCAGGCATTTTCAATATTTGTCTGAACACCACGTTCCTGCGGTTGTCATTTACCTCACACTGTACATCAAATGAAGAAAATGAGCTTAAACTTTACATTAAGTACACATGTAACAAGCAATGTACTTAATATGTAGTAACATTATGGAACAGCCTAACCCTACCATAGTGTGGAACTCACTTTTTCACCCCTTCCTAACCTTAACCCCTAACCCTAACCGTGTAGTTACATGCTGTTGCATAAGGTTGTTACATATTCAGTCCATGCCGTTACATGTTGTTACATTGCTTATTACACAGTACTTACTTGTGTAATTACACTGCAACAGGACACTATTGTAGGCCTAAAGTGTCACCGAAAATCAAATGTAAAAACATTCCAGTAAATCGTAGAATAATCCTGTTGAAAAGGGCTGTAAAACACCACGCTGGCCTGGGTTTTCAGCGTTGAACTCATCGCTTGTTTTCTCCTACCTGATTTGTTTGGCGTAGCTGAGTTCAATATCGGCCCTTTCCTTCACAAACTTGGTGTAGCGCTCCAGAAAATCAATTCCCCAGCTTGTGTGTTTCTCCAGGTTCTCAAACTGATCCTTAAACAGCGACATAGGAAGCACGTATTATTACCACTCAGGAAACACAAGCAATAGAGCGTGTTAATGCATCCTTTAGGGATACACACATCACCAGACACACTGAACCATTTGGATTATATTATAATCACAGCTTGTTTCTTTTTGCAATTCTATATCTATATACACATTTCTTACTGTATATATATATATATATATATATATATATATATATATATATATATATATATATATATATATATTTATATATATATATATATATATATATTTTTTTTTTTTAGATTAGATTTTTTTTGTATACATTATTTACAATGCACCATAAAATGGCCATCTCTAGCTCCACCTCTCTTTATGTCCCGCAGGTTAACCATGGGAGACGGCTGGGATTAAGTCGTTCGTTGTCAGATTATAAAGCAGGCTATTATGCAAATGAAATACCATGCCATTAAATCCATCCCCCATCCCTACTATCCATACACTATTAACAGACAGAGGGAGAGAGACACCCATATACATGAGAGAGAGAGAGAGAGAGAGAGAGAGAGAGAGAGAGAGAGAGAGAGAGAGAGAGAGAGAGAGAGAGAGAGAGAGAGAGAGAGAGAGAGAGAGAGAGAGGCTCCATATACAACACAAAAATAATACTTGTAATAGCATTATTCTGGTGTGTGTGTGTGTGGGGGGGGGGGGGGGGTTGAGTCCATTAT